>CAAKHF010023599.1:0-28629 GCA_901007745.1 Hippocampus kuda | reverse complement strand
TCTTTTTTTCATTTAACTTTTCTGAGATTTTCAGTGTTTTATCTACAAAGTATTGCACTGGCAGTTGTATGTGTGCTGTCAGATTGCAGTCCCCCTTTGGTGGAGTTGTAGTTCAGGATCATTTGTGGCTTCATGTCTTCTCATGTGCTCAGAGATACATCTGTGTGCATAGTGCTCATTACGAGAACATTTTTGATTTTCTTTGGGCAGTATGAAATAACTGCTGCTTTCTCAGTGAAAACAAACACTGAGGAATGCAGAGTTCGGCTGCATCTTCAGAATTTCACCGGGAATTTCTGTCTTATTTCTTCTGACTGTTGCCAACATAGTCAGCTTTCTCTCCTGAACTTCATCTCCAAGGCCGCACATTGTAAAGAAGTTATGACTTTGCAATCCTTCACTCATCTTCAGCACCACACGCATCATCTGAATCTTCTCAGATGCTTCTCCAAGTAGCTTTCCAGTATGCACTTGCATATTCCATGCAAAACTAAATTTTGCATCACAGGCTGCCCACATTTTGATGCCATACTTGCCAGAAAGATCCTCTGTCTCTGAAATATCTTCCTCGACATCACTATCCTAGTTCAAACTTTGTGATGAAGCTTTTTCAGCTGTAAATTTTCTGGAGCTCATTTTTGGTATGTTGGTCAAAGAAATGAATGACATGAGAAGAGTGACGAGTTAAATGAGAAAGTTCCTGCTCTACACATACCTGGGTCTCTGGCAGTCACTGAGTAGTCAAAACAATGTACTGTTCATCCTTTAGACATGTTTCTTTTGGATCTGAAAAGCTGCTTGCCCACATTAAAGTGCCTGGGTCAAAATGACCCCCAACATCATATTCGTATTCAAACTGTGCACAGACATCCTACTACACATCAGAGTGTCCAGATTTTACACACCAGTTCATGACCCTAGATGAGGAAAAGTCAATAAATTTCATGAAGAAAAAAAAAGGATATCCAGTGCTTTGGTCAACGCAAAAACTGAAATGGGTCAAATTGACCCTTAACATAATATAAGGGTTAAATTGCCGGTCGACAATATGTTAAAAGGGTTTTATCTTTGTCTCGGGCACCGCACTGCGACGCAAGGGACGCATCATACAAGATCATGCAATTTTAATATTGACACAAAAAAAAAAGACTTGTGTATGTATTCTTGAACATTAGTAATCCGGCATGCTTGCTTTTTTCTGTCTGTCCATCTGTCCATCTGTCCATCTGTCCGTCCATCCATCCATCCATCCATCTCTCTAGTCGTCTCATTAAATGGGACTTCAGTTGTTTTGTTTTGTGGTGCGACAAGGAGTGCCGAGATGTTTGTTTTGATTTACCTGTTGGATTCATCACCTGAAAACCAGTTGTTGGGATTGTAGGCTGTTTTAGGCTTGTCATCCACATCAGCATCATGGCTCAACAGCCCTACGGCACACAAATAACCACTTTTCAAAACATGCCACAACAGTAAGGAGCACATTCTAGTCACAGAATTAGAATTACCTTTATGCCCCCCTTGCTTTGCAAGCTTGACGTAGTCGGAGTCGGACTCAAAGATGCCAACCCGCCGTCCACTCATCCTCTCGACTTCGGTGCTTTGGACAGCAGTCTGGGACAGACCGGGAATCTGAGACGTTGGTCCAGTCACACCGGTGGCTGCCGCTCCTGGCTTTATGCCTGCAATGAAGTGACAATTTCTATTCGATCCAAACTGAACCATAAATGTTTGCTTTGAGCCAGAATTATTTGCATTATTACCTCCTGGCTTTGTCCTTCGATGGTTGGGTACAACAGCACTCATAGTGAAATAAATCTAAAGACCAAAGTGGGTGTGAAAAATGATATGAATTTAGTCAAATAATGACAATAATAACAATACATGTACTGATAAAGTGTATAACAGACGTGTCAAACATATACCCGCGGCCCAAAAGCGGCCAATTCAACAAGGGTTACTGGGATACTAGAGTGATCTACCACTTTCTTATTGTTTTCAAATGATTTTCGCTTCAGTTCACATGGCTCATCTGGCATTTTAGGCTTTGATAATTATCATGCA
Organism: Hippocampus kuda; assembly: GCA_901007745.1. Taxonomy (NCBI): domain Eukaryota; kingdom Metazoa; phylum Chordata; class Actinopteri; order Syngnathiformes; family Syngnathidae; genus Hippocampus; species Hippocampus kuda. The sequence continues at coordinate 26,568 of CAAKHF010023599.1, read as the reverse complement.
TATGTTGAAAATGGGAGTTAAAATCATTCCTAGATCTTTAATTTGATTTAATTTTATCATTCAAAGCTATAAATTTCATGTAACTATGACTAAAAATGTGAAGAAATCAGGCATCTTTTATTAATATCTAAGGGGGTTTCTTTATATGTAATATAAGGACAGCTAATATTTGACAATAAAGCTTGACTTGACTTGATTACGCAACGGTAGAGCAACTGGCGCCCCCTGTGGGCGGTTTACCAAACGTCCTCCTTACAAGGAAGACTTCCATCAATAATTTAATTGATGAATGAATGAATACAAGAAGCTTGCGAAACAAGTGATTGGTGATGCAGAGTAAATTTATTTTTATTTTTTTTTGAAAATAAAGTATCTTTTCAGCATTATAAAACCAATACAGTTCTGTACTAACGTGTAATGACATCATGCTGGTGAGATTATGTTCGGATCATTTAATTTAATATGGACGGGTGAACTGATCCAACGTCTCCTTAAAAATTACAATCGAACAAGAACGCTCACAAATTCTAACGAAAGCATAGTATAGTAAGAGCAGCAGCTGCAACATGTTTTAAATCCACTACAGTATTACAGTGCTATATGTAACAATGCCTTGCTAACCCGTTTAGCCGCCAAGCGGCTAGCCGGTCAGCGTAAAAAACGACGCAGTCAGTCAGTACTTGCGCAAAAATAAATGTATAACATAATCGCTTGATAAGAATTTGCTGTGATGGCAGATGCAGTGGAAACATTTACCGTCTGCTGCTTGTTATTCTGCAAAGAGAAGAGAGGGGCGAATTTGATCAGAAGGCAATTCTTGTCACTGAAGCAACCACTTCCGTTACACATCAAAGATCGCCTATTGTAGTAAGCCTTCTTTGATGACGTTCAAATTGGCGTTCACACGAATACCTTTGGCTATTGATCACGAGTGGCAGGTCTTTTACGGTGTCGCTATACTAAAAGACATTTTTTTAAATTTCCCCCTCCCCACACACACACACATTTGAATTCCTAGGTTTCGTAGAATACCCTAATGATCAATAACACTGGTCAAAACATTTTTACTTTTTTTCATCAGAGATACAAATAAAAAAAAAAAATCAAAATGTTTTGGGTTTTTTTGCGCTGGTGGAATTTTTTTTCTGAAACGTCATAACAATCAATTACAAAGCATGGCAAAGTTTTTTTTAATTCAAAGTCAAAAATACGTTTAGTGACACGTTTTCTGACACATAAAGCCATTTCTGATTAAAATGGCAATTGACCAGTGTAAGACATAAAACTAATTTTCAATTTTTATTCATTTTCTTGCCATGGTGAAATTGGCACGTTTGGGCTGCTCTGTCTCACGCAGTGCACCAGCACTCATCCCAGTGACAGTCAAGCTTTTCAATGAGTCGTCAGTCAAAGACACAACTACAACAGTAACGCGTGCTCCAAGGTGATCTTAGTCAAGCAAAAAGAGGAACAGGTGGCTGAGCAAGCACAAAAGTGCTAAGCCAAAAGGGGCTCATCATTTATCATGTTAAGTGGCTGCATACAATAAAATCATTTGGATCTAGATAATTGCTTTAAGTAGACTATACATTACAGGGAATTAAAAACATGTAGGTCCATCTAAAATGATTTTATTTTCCGCAAACAATTGACAAAATTAAATTGAGTAAATTCAGCACACTGTTTTTTTTCTCAGTGGAGAAATGGTCATTTCAAAATATAAACTCTTGGCAGGGATTTATGGAAATAAAGTGTTTCAGATAATATTTATCTATTTCCTATTTCAGTGATTGACTGAAAGAATACAAAAAAATAGTGAATCCCATGTCCTCGAAGCTTTGAGCTGTGAATTTCTTGAAGAAGAAAAAAACTCCTGTTTTTACCGTGTCATGCTCTCTTTTTCATCATCAAGTGCCATTCTCAACCATTTTGTACTGATTGTTACTAAAACTGGAAATATAAAACCTAAACTTTTTGATATTGGTTGTTAGAGAGTTAAAGACCCCCCCCCCTCCTTCCCCCAAAAAAGGCCCCTCTCACCTGGCATTATAAACCTCAGGCATTCGTGGTACTTTGCTGAGAAGTCTTTGCTATAGCATGTTGAGCACATCAGCATGTCATCCTTGCTGTGTCACGTTGCGTACAAAGGCAGGAAAAAAGAACTGCTTCGTACGCAACGGAATGAACGAGAATAAGTGGATCCCCGAAACAACAGACACCGACAAGGACTTCGTCACAAAAAATAATATTTATTATAAACAAAAACTCCGTCTATAATAAAACCGAAAACGCTGGTTAAATAACGAGAACCAAGAAATGATAAACGCGACAACGAAAAGCGCTTGCCAAGAAAACGACAAGGAAATGATTAGGCAAAATACTAAAATACGCACGTGATTAGAATGTTTAACAAGAATAAGTCGACACATGTAACAATAAGCAATAATGTAAGAATAGCGCTATCAATGCATGGGCAAAAACAGTGGCACGGCATGGAATACTCCGGCAAGGAGTTGACAGCCGGAACGCCGAGATATAGCAGGTGTAATCACAAACAAATAGGCAGCAGGTGTGCAGAAATGAACGCCTGCCACCTGCTGCCCAATACGGAACATGACATGCTGGTGGCAAAAGCTTGATCCACCAGAGATCGGCTGCATCTGACGCAGACGAAACATTCACCATGCCAGTGAAAGTCATTGAATGACACATCCTGATCTAGGGGGGGAAAAGGCAAGCACTTGGTTCTGAAGTCGGCAGGCATCGAGCATACATGGTGACAACCCTACCTTGCTTGTGCACCCAATGAGCCAGTGGCACATGACGTAGTTGGTGCATCACAATGTCTCCTAGCATTTGATGCAGAATGGGATTCCTGCCTTCAGGATGAACTTTTGCCCCAAAAGGGACTCTTTGCACTCGCTACAGTTGCGAGCTTCAGCCATCTCCATCCAAATGTTTGTTACCGTAAACATGGTTACAAGGGAAGCACAGCAGTATTTCGACTGTCATTATTGATATGGTGGGTTTAACATAAAATGTGACAGCTAGAAGGATTCTAACTAAAAAAAAAACGACAATTCTGTCCACTACATTAATAATTTTCCAATTGATTGCCCCCCATAAGGGAAATTCTATGCAATGATCAAGTTCTACACAGTCTTATGAAACAAATTGCTTTACACTGACTGACTTGTGGGCGGCCCGGTAGTCCAGTGGTTAGCACGTCGGCTTCACAGTGCAGCGGTACCAGGTTCGATTCCAGCTCCGGCCTCCCTGTGTGGAGTTTGCATGTTCTCCCCGGGCCTGCGTGGGTTTTCTCCGGGTGCTCCGGTTTCCTCCCACATTCCAAAAACATGCGTGGCAGGCTGATTGTACACTCTAAATTGTCCCTAGGTGTGAGTGTGAGCGTGGATGGTTGTTCGTCTCTGTGTGATTGGCTGGCAACCGATTCAGGGTGTCCCCCGCCTACTGCCCGAAGACAGCTCGGATAGGCTCCAGCACCCCCCGCGACCCTAGTGAGGATCAAGCGGTTCGGAAGATGAATGAATGAATGAATGACTGACTTGTTTAAATTAGACGAATGTCTGATTGAGTATAGGGGCACAGGTCCTGTTTGATTGAGTCAGAGAATGAGGAAACCATAATCCTGGGATGCGAGGACAAAGACAGTCTGATAGAGCAAAGGCCATTAATATACTAACTAGAGCGTGACTTGCAAACACGTTCAAGACGATCAGAGAAATATTTGAACAGTGTATCCGCTGATTTTGCTGTATGTTTGTTCCCTCCTGCAAGCGTATACATGTAAAGTCATCCTGGCCTAAGTGATACTATTGAGGTAAATGTATCTCTAACACGCTACCTTCTGCATACTACTCTTCATCAATAAGGATGTGCTCATCTCTTCCTCCAGTGTAAAGCAAAGCAATGTAAAAAAAAAAAAAAAAAACAAGAAAAGTTCATACCTGTAAGCAACTGCAGTTGGAGTAAAGGCTTCTTTCACACTAAGAGCAGCATGACTTTTTGCTTTATAAGAGTGGAGGGGCCAGGCCAGTGGTTGACATATTTTAATTCAAGTCAGGTGTTTTGTCAGGAGCACAAGAGTTTGGGCGAATACTGAGAATAATTGGATCCACATTTTCGGTAGAACAGGGCTCTAATTATATCATTTTACCAAGAATTCTGTTGGATAAGTGGCATATTAAAAAATATTTGTCACAGTCAATTCCCCTGCCATGCACTTTTTGTGGACAGCTGCCCTACCGTCATCCCTTTTTAAAGTCAGGCACCAAACTAGATACAAATTGTTTGCAAAATATTAGAAAAATGGGGTTGATTGTCTGATATGAAAGTGTGTAGTTCTTGTGTGTGGGTGGGTGTGTTTGTGTGTATGTGTGCATGTGTGCGATACAAATGCTACAATGTGTCGCTAATTGTAGTGTATTTACCGCTCTCAATGGAATGACAGAGCTTTCATGTGTGTTTACATCTTTTGGTATCATTTTTATAATCAACCTGGCAAATGTACGAACCATAGCTGATAGAGCAAAGAATAAAAAAATAGCCCTCTTATTACAGACAGGAAATGCCATTTTTTGAGTCATACAAATTGTTTTTCTTGTTCAGTTACTTATTTGTTCTTCCAATTCCTTCCATCTACAGCTCTGGTAAAAAAAAAAAAAAAAGAAAAGAAAAAGAGGCCAACAAAAATACAGAAACTTTTTGGGGTGTTTTGACAAATTTTCTTTCTACAAATACTGAAAAAGTTCTGAATGACAGTCTTTGAAATTTGGGAGTTCTGTTGTCAGTATTTTATAAAATAAAATTAACTTTTTCATTCTACTCAAACATGATTATACAGTACCTATAAATAGCAAAATCACAGAAAGCAGTACTGTAGGTTTGTAGTTCATTTTTTCCCCAGAGCTGTAGGATACATTAATATCGTCTCCCTGGAAACGCATGAAAGCGTTCATGGTTTCACATATACAATCTTCTTGTTTTAGCACAATCTAATCTACTTGCAATATAAAATGAAAAAACAAACACGTATTTGCAAGGAAACGATCAAACAACATTTATAGTCCCAAGCAGGTTTCTCTCCATTCCGTGTGTGCGTTTATCTCCTGCCATGGCCAATGTAGCTGTTCTCCACGCACAGGACGACGTAGGAGCTGGAACAGCTGCTGGAAGTCTGCTGGAGCAGACTGCCGCTCTGGAGCGCGGCCGCTTTGCCGGTTAGGACGTGACTACTCATGCGCCACGACTCACAGAAACCATCAACCTGCCGCTGACCATTGGCGACGGAGCCGTGCCACATCATCTTCTCAGGCCTGCGAAAACCGCACAAGACACATTTGTGTCAAGTGTAATTCAGGCTCAAGTCACGCCTAAATGGGGCGAACAAGGTATGTTGCAGAAAAGCATTACAACCTGGAAAAAGTATTGTTCACATAAATAATGAAACACCTCCAAATTACTGACCCTGACCAGGGCGAGCGGCATCGGACAGCTGATTAATTGTCAGTAATCCCTATGCATGACCAAGAAAATGTGAAACGGTGAAATTGCATGATGTTGTTGAATAGCCATACCATGTACTGTCGTGGAGAACATCTTTACCATCAAAAGAATAGATAGGGGCATTCTCCTTGATAGTGCCACCGTTAAAAATCGCGTCCCAGTTGTCAAACAAAACCTCATCCTGTTGAGACAAAACAATTGTTTTGGGGCGGGGTGTGGATAACTTTGAAAATGTAAAAAGCACAGGCATGTGAACGATTAATACACACTGAAACATACAAATCGGCTGATCAGTAGTCATGTAATATTCCCAACTGTTTTGTGTTTGATCTACCTTCAAATTGACGATTGGCATATGCTCTCTGTCAGCTTTGCGGACAATGCTTTGGAGATCTTGGAGTTTTGAGGACAAGAATGCCCGGAATGTTCCTTTCATTCCGATACTTTGAGCCTGGGTGAAACACAGGAAGTCGGCACCCCGGATGCCCCTCATAGATCCAGTCTGGGGCTGATTCAAGGCGATAAGATGGAGCTGGAGAAACCCCAAAGCTTGGTGTTACTCTACATACAATACAATAAAAGCACGTGCAAGTGACAGTTTCTCTTACCCCTGGGCCTGATGTGTGATGGTGGACGGGATTCTGGGCCACAGGTGGGGGAGGCCTTCTCTGAGGGGTCACAGCATAATAAGGCGGGTGTTCGTGGGCCGGATGGACCGCATAACGACCGTCTTGGTTATTGACCCGGTCTGTGTAACTGGGGTATCTGGGGTCTGTCGGGGCCGGGTAGCGCGGATCCGGCTGAGCCGTATGTCGAGTGTCAGGGTGGTATCTGCCGTCAGGAAGGTTTCGCTCTCTGCCGTCTGGATTTGTTTGGTAAGGAGGGTACAGCTGACTTGAGTGACGTGGGTCAGGCTGGGAAACACGGTCCGGACTCAGTTGCTCCGGCCTTTCCCCTTGCTCGTGGGAGTCACTCGAGTTGCTGTGTGGGGAGTACGGCACGACCGGCGGGGGCTCCACTGCTGCAACCTCATTAGCCTGCAAATAGTGTGCAGCAAATATTTAAAAGCTTTTCATACTTTTCATAATGTTTGTGTATCATAGGTGCTAGGGTACAGAACGAGAGTGACTACCATTGATTTCAACTGAAAATGATGACAAAAATGTGTTTGGGCTTGCGCCACATGATACATATATATTTTTTTCTTCCAAGGAATTAAACCTCCACCATCATGTTTGTGGGGGATAGTTTCTTCCCGGTACTCAATGTAAAAAGGTCTTGGTGGGGTTGTCTTAAAGTACAATGATTTAGAAAACCAGAATGACTAGCTTGCTAGGTCATGTCAGCTCTCGAGTACGCTTTCCATTTCAGCGTCAAAAGAGCATGCCTGTGCCATTATTTCGAGCAACGGGAACAATCAAATTGTTAGCCAGTCCCTTCATGATAATGTTTACTTTGACTAAATTTCCACCACGTCTATTTTGAGCTCACCTATTAAAATTTAAATCACTGCCAGCTTTCCATCTCCCTTCCGAGCACTTTATTTCACGTAACATCTTGACTGACACGTTATTGATTTAAACCTTGGCAGTAGAGAAGACGAAAATCCTCATTTAACCAGTTTGTCCAGTTTTCTCAATGGCTCTGTCTTGGTGTCAATGCCAAGCCTTTGTTTTCTCGTGGTGCTATTGGAATTTTTGTCTGAGAGACGTCATGTTAAAATGGTCTATTTGAGCAATAGAAACTTTGGTAAAACATGCAGGACACTCACATTCTCACTTGGTAATGCAATATAGCCCCCAAGCTGAAAAAGAAGAAAGGTAATAATTAAGTTCATGGAAAAGCTACTTCTGTGGTTCGTTTTAAAGAGAAGAGCTAGTTCTTACCTGGACTTGACGAACCCCGTCTCTGACTCGAAGGTAAAGATCTGTCCGATCTATGATGTAGACTAGAGAACCCTCGGGGTGTCTTCTAGCAGTGGCGGTCATGATGTCATAAGACTGCAACACTGTCACCTGCATGTCAAAAAAAAAGAAAAACTCATCATGGTGTTGCCCGAGATCTAAATGTGGGCACAGAAGTTAGGCACAGTCCCCATTTGTTATGATAAATGAAAAAAATCCTATCAATATGTCATATCCGGATAGAACAAAACTGAATGAATTCCTTAAATCAACAATCACAGCACAATTTAAAATGTCCATCCATTTTCTCTTGCACTTTTCCTGTTCAGAGTTGCACGAATCTGGAGCAATGTTCCCTCTAATTCTCCATGTCTCTGAGCATTTACACAAACTCCCTGAGCATCCCTTGGATGACGGTGAGCAACCTCAGAAAGCAGTATTACTCCTGTTCAAAACCTGCGTTCAGAACAAGTTAGATGATGTAGATAAAAATCAAACCACCTCCATATCAAAAGACAATACATCATTAAAAAGAGATTTGTGACAGGAAAATCAGCCCGAGGTTGTTACTTTCAATTAGCACACACGTGTCATTTTCAGCATAATTCTCAATCAAGTCTGTATCAAAATGCATTGTCCACTCATAAATAATGCAAAACATGTCATCTGATAAAATACAAAAAATTCTGGCCGCCTGATGTCTGAAACAGGTGAAAGGGCCTCATTTAAGGGCTCTCGGTCAGTGCAGTGGTGGGCGTGAGTTGATGTGTGTCAATGTGCACCTTCCTGAAACTGAAGGGAAGCGGGAATGGTGCGGTGTCCTGTTTGCAGATTCAGCTGGGGTGGAAATGAAGGAATGAGTGGAGAAACGTAATGTGTGCATGTGGGGTGCGCCAACGTCACCGTGTGCAGTGAGAGGATGAGAGAAGTGCGCAATTGCTCACGCACACGGACGGCTGAGAAGGAACATTGATCTGAAGCCTATTTCCGGCTAACTTCGGGCGAAAGGTGGACCACTACTGGGATTGCAAGGGGACTCTTTTTTGAGTTCATTTTTGGATTTTCTCACCCCAGAAGAATGTCCAGGTAGTCCTTGTGGTCCAGGTGGCCCAGGTGGTCCAGGAATACTGATCGCTGTTATTCAAGAGGTAAAGGGCCAATTTATGTCTATACTACGAATAGATTGAAATTGAAATGATTGTTATCCAACTTACTATGTGTGCCCCTGTGAGGTCCAGGGAAAGAAGGGATGCCAGGGGGTCCGGGTGGCCCTGGTGGTCCAGGGCGGCCATCATAGCCTCGTCCTGGTGGACCAGGTGGCCCCTGGGGACCCGGTGGGCCAGGAATGGAGTCCCCTCTGGGACCCTGGTGGTAAAATCGATGTTACGTCGACTAACCCATGTCAAGTAACACTTTTTGTGCCAGACGAATCATTTCAGAACTGCTATTTGTTATCAAAGATAGCTGTACAGTTTGTGCAGTTCTTTGGGATCAAGAGAAAGACACCGATTGGTTTGCTTAAGTGTCCACACTGTTAAATTGATCATTTTTAAGGCACCTTTTGATTTGATTGTAATATGTCAGGAAATTCATCCAAATGAGAAATACTCTATTTGGAGTGAATCAGATTTACTTGACAGCTATGTGTTGAATAATATTGGATACTGAGCTTTCGTGTGATTGATATAGGAAGGAGTGCGCTCTTGTTGTCTTTCTGATTTGATGATCTAAAATATTTTGTTTTGTTGATCAACTGCAGGTATTTGTGAGCTTTGTTCCAACCACAGAAACATGATCTCACTGGAGGTCCAGGGACTCCCGGCGTGCCTACGCCGCTTCCTCCATATCGTGGGTCGTAATATCCACCTCCCGGTTCGCCTTTCTCTCCTTTCAAACCCGAATTTCCCGGTTCACCCTTCAATTCATTCTAGACACAGAATCATTGTGAAATTTCCGGCGTTACGCTGCCTGTCAAAGCATTTTTGTGTTGACAAACATTCAACAAAGGAGCCTTACCTTAAGGGAATAAATGTCAACGTTTGACCCGACACCTGAATCACAAGCAAGATATTCATCGTATACATTTGTTCTTAACACAACAAGAGCATGGTTGAAGTCCAGCGCAAGCTAAGTTACAGTACCTGGTTGGCCAGGTAATCCTGGTGTCCCAGCGTCGCCTTTCTCTCCTTTAATAGCTACAACAGAAAAAATGGTGATTGTAAATCGAGGCAAACCATTGATTCAGACAACAATTTAATGCGTCGTGCACTCACCTTGGGAATACCTGGAATATTCATCGTATCCCTAGAATGACAAAGGGACAGCATTTAGACGGAAACTAACAGTATCCTATTTAATGAAAATAAGACGACTTTGAAGGAGGTGAAGAATGCACCTACTTCAGCATTTACATCTTAACTTACTCTGGATGGTGGTCCAGGAGGTCCAGGTGGGCCTGGTGGACCTGGGGGTCCCTACATCAAAACGTGGTGTTTGCTTTAGTTGATACTGACCCAGTTCTCCCGAATCCCCCCATGAGAATAGAGTATACTCACGTAGTATGTGGTTCCAGACCCTCCGCCTGGCTCTCCTTTTTGTCCTTGAATGCCGTTTAGTCCTGGTCGACCCTACAGAGCAAAATGTATTCCACATCGACAGATGGTATCAAAGTATCTCACAAAAGTGAGTACACCCCTCACATTTTTGAAGTCTTTTGAGTGAGTGAGTGAGTGAGTGTGAGAGCGATAACGCCAAACAGAACACACCGGCTGCCCCATTCCCACTTGGAACCTTGGAATACTTAATGAGTCCCATGACACCTGGGAGGCAAAATAAATGGGGCCAATTTGTTTGGTTTTTTTTTCACTGTGTACTCACTTTTATTGCCAGCAGTTTAGACATTAATAGCTTTGTGTTATTATCATTTTGAGAGAACAGTACATTTAAATGGCTACACAAGTACACAGACTCAAGATAATCAAAATATAGACATATAATAAAATATATGTGACAGTTGTCCTCACTTTTGTGAGGTACTGTATTTTGAAGAATAAAAAAAAAACAATAAGAATAAAAGTAGAATAACTACTCACTGGTCTACCTGGAAGCCCAATTTCTCCTTTTTGACCTGGAGGGCCATAAGAGCCCTGCAGAGAAAAAGATTACACGTTTGTGCCACTCAAAAACTGCCAAAGCCATCAGGTAACAACGTGTACAGTAAGTATGTATAAACGGTGTACAAACTGGAGGTCCAGCTGGGCCCGGGGGTCCTATATCTCCCTGCGGACAGAACAAAGGGTAATGTTAACATCATGCACGTAGCCCTATATGAATGCATTGCTAGTTAATGTAAAAGTAGAAAACATGATTACTGGTTTCCCTGTCAGGCCCCCCAGGTACAAAGGTCGCCCATCTTGACCCATGATGAGACCCGGCTCTCCTTTTTCTCCCTGAACAAATGACATGTATTCTTATACTTTCAGAACACACTACTCACAAACAAAAAAAAAGTGTGGAATATTGGCTTTGCAGGGGAAATTGCAGGATGAACCTAAAATGCAAGAAGTTTTATAGGTGAACTTCATTTGCTTTGTTTAAACTTTTGAATGCACAAGCTCAAGAAGTCAATGTTTCAGTGCTTTTTCTTCTCACAAAAAGCCGAACACCAACATTGACAACAGGAGTTTGGTTCAAGAATGGACCAATACATTTCCTCGTTTCATTAGCAGTGAAATATAAATGGCCCTCTTCATCATGCTGTTCACATACTGGCTTCATGAGACTGAGACCACCCGAAAAAAATGATCAACAGCACAAGGCTGGAAACAGGAAGTGGCCAATGAGACTCGAGTGTCACAGGGTGTCATCAGTAGGTTGCAACGGGAAGACCGGAAAAGTCACGGAAAGGCATACAATTGGACATCCTTGGACATTTTTATCCATCAAACACCTGTTGTGAATTGTGATGTTCAGCAGGTTGTGCAAAAAGTACAGAAACAATGGAAAGTTGGATGAGCATTCGAAGAAGATGAAATTCAGTTCACCTGGAAAGATTATAGCGCATTTTATGTTCATCCTGAAATTGTACCCGAAAGCGCGATCTCCCTTTCCTTTTAATTTAGGGTGGATCGGCTTACCTTAGGGGCATACCCTGGAAGACCCGTGTCGCCTTTTTCTCCTTTAGGTCCGATTGGCCCCTAAAATGAACCAAGACACCAAACATTTATCTTTGTTTGTTTTTTTTTTACATCTGACATCCTCTCCCGTGATTGCAGGTTAACTCACGGGAAATCCATCTTGGCCCGGAAGTCCTGCTCCCGTCTGGCAGAAAAACAGAAAGAAAAAGTTGCAAACGCATGGTGACCCTGTCATATTGTTTCTCGGTCAACAGCTGCGTCCACTCACCTGCAAACTTGCGTCCCAAAAAAAGCTATCATACTACAGCGAGGCATAGTTGGGTTAGTGCGTATGAAGGTGAACAAACACTGAGGCAAAGGCGTGGTGGTTAGTGAGAGAGGTTAGATGGTGCCACCGGGTTAATGATGTGTTGCCGTGCGATTACACTTTGACTATTGACTCACATCACCAGTCGAATAAATGATGCGGCCTGGAGGTCCTGGAGGCCCTGGAGGTCCAGGTTGCACTCCGTCACGGCCTGGCAGACCCTGTGATGTCAACCAAAATATGGAACATTTATATCTTTATGTGCTGCTTTGAATCTGTTGCAAAATATTTCATTGATGACTTACTTGTTCGCCCTTGTCTCCTCTGTCTCCTCTGTCTCCCTTCGGCCCCTGAATTGAAACAATGAAATAGTCATTCGTTGATTTCACTCAATCTTTATGACTTAGTTGTCTTGTGCTCCTGTCAACTGAAACAGGTGCACAAAAAAAGAAAAATGGAATTCATCTGCCAGCTTACCACATGTCCGGGAAAGCCATCCAAACCTGGAATTCCAGGCGCACCTCTTGGTCCCTCCGCTCCTTTGTCACCATTGGTTCCGGGTAAGCCTGGTCTACCCTAAAAATCCAAACAGTTGAACGGGGGATTTGTACAACTCGTTAAGCAAAATTTATAAAAGTGCTTCACAACTGAGCTGAGAGTGAAAAGAGATGGGAAAATGGCTTACCGGTAGACCTGCAATACCTGGAGGACCCTGGAAAACATGACACAATCCACATTTAGTGGTGTTGCTTTTGGAGTAAAGGCGACTGGCGTGAGGCGTGATGCAATACCTGTGGACCTGGTGGGCCACTAACTCCCGGTGAGCCAACATTTGTCTCAAAGCCCTCCCGGTCAGCCTGTACAAGTGGATCAATCACAGTACCTTTTTGAATGCACTCCGAAATTCACAAGTCACTTTTTTTTTTACACTTGTTATGAAAATAAAATTGCAGGAAGTTGCCCAAAGTAGTGGGGCAACCTCATTTTCTGATTAATGTCAGGTTACTGTTTTTAATAGACAAAATGACAAAGTGAGAATGTTGAGCCTATACTCACAAAGCCAAAGGGGGATGAAGGCCCTGGTGGCCCTGGTCTTCCTGGAGGTCCGGGTGGGCCCATGGGACCCGGAAGCCCTGCTAGCCCAGTCTGTCCTGGTGATCCTGGCAGTCCCGGGTCACCGCGAGAACCCTGGAGTAAACATGTGTTAATCATATCCTGTTAGATAGGTACACGAGTCAGAAAAAGTTGGAGGTACTGTATTTAGATTTGGGAGAATATTTCAGGATAAACTTAGAATGCAGTGTAACCTTTGGATCGAGTATAGACAAACTCAGTTATCATGTTTAGAAGTTTCATTTTGTTGTATGTTTGATTGTCCTCGAACGGTATGTTCTCACAACTTGTACACAATGGAGTATACAGAAAAAAAGGGCCAACTTGAGCTGAATAAAGCCAAGTCCTCATTAACTGATAGTGTCGGCAGGAAGGTTCGACTTCGCAAGGGCAATGTGATAAGATGTCTTCAGTTTGTTACAGTGTCTCAATTCATGTGAAATCTACCCATTGAAGACACAAGGTACCAAGATGTTTTGGCCTCTGAGGGGCGTATCGGTGGGCTGGGTTGAGAGGTGTGGCATGTGAAGAAGGGAGTGTTTTTCTGATATATCACTTGTAATTTGCATACACAATCAATAAAAAAGCCGGCAGAGGTTGCAGGTGTCAGGTGTCAGTTGGTAAGCGCACACAGAGTGGCTTCGTAGAAAACTGCGCCTCCTGCTGGCAGAAAAGACAATCTCTTCCTGAGTCTGCTTGTTCAACTGTCCGAGTGAACATGTCTGACACCTTTTGTAAGTGAACTTTCCCTAAACTTTTGAATTCACATTCCCAACTGTTCAGTGTTTGACTATTTTTTTGCACAACTTTCTAATCTAAAAGAAGGAACAGATAAGCATGTATGATGCATGAATCAACCAATGTATTTCCAAGGACGTCCACTTTGCCTTTCTCTGCATCGTTTAGTGCTTTATTCGGTTTCCTGTTTTTTTGAATGTTTTCAATTTGTTGTTTCATTTGCTTTTTTTTTTTTATACGTCTGATTTTTACTTTATAAATAACGTTTCTGTGACTCTTCTAGGCTCTGCGTATTTCTGCTGCACCCTGCTGATGATGCTGTGAAATTCTCAGCTCAGTGGCGACTTCTGGTTTAAGATGGTCTCATCATGTCAAAATGTGTATACAGCAGCATGAGGAAGACGACTGAAAATTCAAGAGTCCATTCATGGCTCAAACACCTCTTGCGATTTTTGCCATGAAGCTCCTTGTTACAGAACAGCAAGTTGTGCAAAAAGAAACGATGAGTAGTTGGACATGTGGATTCACAAGTTTAGAGAAGGTCAAATGAAGTTCAGTTGGAAAAATCTTTTGGGTTCATCCTAAAATTTTAGCCCAAATCCCAATATCCTTAACTTTATTCACCCCGGGAGGGATTTATTGAAATGAGAAAAAGAGACGAAACCACCAAAGAGACCCGCCTATCTGCAAAGGATGATCCTCCGTCAAAGGAATCTCTTCAGCGGTATTATATATTATTTATTTATTCTAGACGTCAAAAGACTGCAATTTTCGATAACCCACCTTCTCTCCGGCTCCTCCATGAGAGGTGAGCTCCCCACTGTCGCCCTTTGGAGACCATATGGAATATGTTCAGATTACAAGACTGAAAGTGCCCACACGCTTGCCTTATTTGAATCTAACCTTCTCTCCTTTGAGCCCAGGCTGACCTGGAAAACCACTCAGACCAGGAGAACCCTGAAACAGCACACAGGATTAAACAGCTGTAAAAAGTGGAGCTCAAACACCTCACCTTGCCAAGATAACCTGAATTGATTGTGGGTTAGAAAGCACAGGTAGCTACATACTGGTAGACCTGGGGCTCCAGGTCTTCCAGGTTGTCCAGGAGGTCCAAAGGCAACTGGACCATTGGATCCAAATTCAACTGATGTACCAGGGACCCCAGGTGGGCCTGGAGGGCCTGGGGGGCCTGGAGGACCAACAAGACCCTGAAACAACAAACAACAAGAGGACCAATTCGCAAATTCTTCCACATCCTATGATTTAGGCTGCACTCCCACTGGTCCAGTTTTTTGCTACTGTGCTTCGGCAAGCCCCCCGTTGTGAATGGCCAACAGTGATATGTACTCATACTAGTAAAAAAAAAAAAAACAACTGGATTTTGAAGTAGAAGTGAAGTCAAGCATGCCCAAGCCTGGTGTAAACTGGCTAGTGTGAGTGCACCCAGAGAATGACAACGCCTCAGCATACCCGGATCTTCTCCCATTCTGGGAATCCCGAGCCCTCCATGTCAACAAATGTCTGTGGAAGAACACAATCAAATACAACAAGATCGTTGTGATGGTGAATTGTGTGTAAGCCAGGCATACTGGATGATTTCCAGATCCGGGTCCTGGAGGTCCTGGGAGCCCTGGGGGACCTCTGGGTCCAGGTTGTCCTTCGCCCCGCTCACCCTGAGGTTCAGAGGTCAAAAATTCAATGTTGTGTGATAACATAAAAGTTCAACTGTAACTCAAATGTAACTGAACCTTTTCCCCTTTAGCACCAGAGATTCCCGGCGTTCCTGGGAAACCTTGCGGCCCTGCAGGACCCTGAAAAAAAAACTCACACAATCAAAATTTACTCTGTCAATGTCTGTTTGTGCCGACATCTATTGAAATATACTGAAATATACTCACAGTTTTTCCATCCTCTCCCGGGTCCCCCTGCAACATCATTTACAACCAATGAGCTGCATTTATGAAATAATAAAAGCTGATATTCATCAGATTTCTTGAATTCTCTCACAGGCTCTCCGTTAGCTCCCGGTGGACCAGGCAATCCATCTCGGCCCGGAGATCCAGAGGGTCCAGGCACATGCTGCATTTGAGCCCCATCCCCAAAAGGGACCATCTCTGCTACAGGTCCAGGGGGCCCAGGTGGACCTGGGAGGCCCTGAGCACCACGCTCTCCTTTACTTCCAAAGGCTGTACTACCCTGTTGAGGCAGAGTAAAAAAAAAAAAAAAAAAAAAAAAACTCTTTATTTCATTTTTCTCATTCCTCCATTAAAAAAATTAATGAATGTAAGACCATAGGGCAACAACCACAGACCTTGTCTCCCTTTTCTCCCTAATAAGACACAGAGTTTGATACAATTATAGTAATGGAAATATGCATAAGATAATAAACATGCATATTGCAAAATTCCACCTTCTGTCCGCCAGCTCCAGCTTGTGAGGAGAAGCCTGAACCAGGGTCTCCCTTTGGCCCTGCATAGCCTCTGTCCCCTCGGGTGCCTTTCTCCCCTCTGTCACCTTTCTCTCCTTTGGCCCCACTTAAACCTGAAAGATGAGTAACAGTGTGCAATATTATGCATGCATATTATGCAAATCAACAGCCTCAGATGCTGTAACTGTTGGGCGTATCGTATATGTTTCTGTCAAAAATATTACCAGCCTTGTGCATGTTTTACCGCAATTACAGAAGTAATTAGACTTCTTTTTTTTTAAACTCACCTCATACCAACATGCAAAATCTCAATCTGCTTTTTTAAAATAATTAATTTATGTGTTATTTCATTTACCGTATTTTCCACACTTTAAGGCATTTCGGCATACAGTATAAGGCGTACCTTCAATGAATGGCCTATTTTAAAACTGTTTTCATTATGTAGGGCCCACTGCTAAAGAGACTACAATACAATACAATCCAGCACTTATATCGCACATTCATAACCGCTGCAGCTATAACAAAGCACTTTGCAGAATATTTAAAATACTGTACTTCGTCCAAGAAATCAGAACATTGATCCATACAGAAGGCGCATCGGGTTATAAAGCACACTGTTAGCTTTTGAGAGAATTGAATTCTTTTAAGTGCACCTTATAGAACGGAAAATAAGGTCGGTTTTCCAGAAATTTCTCTTGAACTTCTCATCAATACTGTTTTTGTATTTGTTTATGCATAGATGTTTGTTTCTACATTATTAATATGAGTATATGTGCAGGTGAATATTGCTGCTGTGACAATTCGATTTTATGGGATGAAGAAAGACTGGCTCCACTTATGAGGTAAACTAATAGGATGAGAGACACAGAGAGAGAACGAGAGAGAGATAAAGAGTTTATCCTAGAGAATCCCCAAGGAGTGTAACATTATCAATAATTATTACCTTGTCAGTGACCGTGCAAAACAAATTGTCATATAACTGAGCAATTCCTCTCATAACCCCACAATTTAAACAATTGAAGTGGTGCAACAGTGTCAACAGGGGGAAGCATTTCACCACTTATCTGGTTTGCTAAGAAGCTAAAATGACCTGTTTCCTTCAGTCTGCTTCCTTTCGAGGCGATCAGTGGAGGCTCAGGCACTGGCCTGATGGATGCAGGAGTGGTCTGGTGGTAGAATATGAGGCGATCAAATCTGTTCAACTCTTCAACTCTCTTACTTACTGTGCATCAAATAACAAAGATTTTAAAACAGTATTGTTCACCAGCGGGCTGACTGACCTTCACTTTGCCTCCTGTCTCCCTCCTGCTGCCATCACCGCTGCCAAAGTCACCAGAGGCCTGTGACACAAGCAGGTGGCATTTAAGCGCCCAGACGTCAGATCTCACCAGGGGGAAACGCTTGGAATACTCACAACATCAGAGTCGTCGTCGATGTCGTCACACAAACGCTCGGCTGCCCGAGAGTTTCCCACCAGCCTCAGCTCAGCGATAGCACCCTAAAGGGGGAGTGTCAGTGAAAGGTTGTGATCATAGAAAGAGCTAGGAAAAATAAATAAGGAGCAAACGTTAAAAAAACAAAAAAACAAAACAAAACTGTGTCATTCATCTCAAGTGCATTTTTATATTGTTTTATAAAAAATAGGCTTTACAACTAAATCTAGTCTCACACCACTCAAAACTAATCAAAAGCAATACTTATACTCAAATCACATTTCCATTTAAAAAACAAAGTTTTTCGTGATCCATAGTTGCTGTTCATACTTTACACTGGAAGGATGGGTCACAATTTTACAGACTGCATTTTGTATTTTGGAAGGAAACCAAAAAAGCAAACAAAAAAGAAGCAAGGACATAAGAAAGACATGAGAATGAAAGCATGGAAGCATGGAAGAAAGAAATTAGAAAGGAGTCAGTGATGTAAAGTCTTGGAAGTGGGAACAAAACGATGGTCAAGCATTCAGCACGGCTCCCTCACACTTCTGGGTTCCAATCGCCGCTCAGGAAGAAAGAATGCCGTTAGGAATAGAAGGAAAAAAAAGGAAGAAGGTAGGTCAGAAAGGACCAAAAAGAATCAATAAAAGGAAAAAATTACAAGGGAAAAGGAACAAATGGAAAAAAACAATCATCAAAGTAGTCTACGGTTGTGATGATAACCAGTCCTTTTCAAATATTTTTATTTATTATTATTATTATTATTTTATTTTATTTTGCTGTACTCAAAAAAGTGTAATTGCACACCCACTACAATAGGTGGCATTCTCATTGTCAGAGAGCGCACAAGGAATATTTGCTCCTTTGCAAAGGTCTACTGACAAACAATTTCAAAGGCAAATGATAATATTTATAGTCACAGTGGAGAGTTGGGCGACACAAAATATTTCTTCACAAAAATTATTGAGAAGCACTGTAATAAATTATAATTTAACTTAGTGTTAATGCATAAGTAAAAGTTTTAATTTGGATCAAGTCAAATCAAAATCATGAATATAATTTAAGACTGACTCATAACTACAGCTGTAATACATGTTTTTGTTGGTCCAAAGTCATTTTTTTTTTCCAGAGTACATTGAGCTAATCAAGAAATATAAGATAAGATATATCATTCAGACTTTTGGAGGTATACGCTCCATGAACATGTGAAATGTGGCATGCTAACCTGGAACTTGTCCTGGTCAGCCCCCCCTGCCTGAGCAACAAAGATGCCGGCCCCTGCGTCAAGGTCCATGGGGTCCGGAGAACGCTCAAACTTCACCACCCGTGGCACTGCCTCACAGTCCTGGTAGAAGGTCACCTGCTCCTCAAAGACAGCCAGCGAGAAACGGGTCCATTTGTCCACCAGGCTCGGCACGTCGAAGCTCGCGGCCTCGTACGACGCCTCGGAATCAGGCTCGGTGTAGAAAAACTGCACTCTCTGGCGACCCGACTGCACGGCGCTGAGCTTAACGGCCACATACATAAGCCTCTGGGGCCCATCGGTGATGGAGAAGAGGACGGAGGCGGCTGACGTGGACGGCTTGATGTGAAAGAGGAGGGAGAAGTGGCGGTAGAACGGGTTGGGCACGTGGGCCAGAGCCGGCTGGCCCGACATGGCGGCAGAGGTGAAGATGTAGGCCGGGGCACCGCCTGGCCCCGAGATCCGACCGATCTCATCGGGTGGCGGATATCCGATTAGTTGGAGCAGAGACAAACTGCTCTGCTCTGCAGGGAAGGAAGAGACAGACTGTTAGAACTGAACCCACAACTTCTGAACTGTGAGGCAGATGCGCTAACCATTCTTCCACCCCAGGAAAAAAAAAAAAATCTATTGACACGCACTCATTTCTATCCGGGAATACAACAGCATTAAAATGTTGTCTTCCTTCGTCATCATTTCTGACTGCATTTTTGGCCATTCTTGACTACACAAACATGAAACAAACAGCAACAAGTGTGTGGCTGAAAATGACCTGGGGCAAGATTACTGGAAAAGTGCTGGTATTGCAATTCACATCGAACAAAATTATCTCGAGGCCAACAAGTCAAAATCTCACAAGGCATCACAAGGGAGGAGGCTCTTGGGCCTAGCAGTTGCTTCCATTGGTGAGAGGGAAGAGCCTGTGTGGCAGATTCATGAGAGAAACTGTGTGCTTTAAGGGGGTCAGGGAAGTCAGTTGTGTCCGAGTGATGTAAGAGCATCATGTGTTCAGTTGCAGAGGGAATCCATATCTCACTTAAGAAAACAAAATGAGGGCAAACTCGACATCACATTTTCATAAGTGAAGAGTGAAGTCAATATTGAGCACCAACTGCAGAGTAGCACAAACAAGCGTTCATCCGGAAAATGTTTTCACACACTCATCACATCTTTGGTGCAGGCTATTTTCCAACGGGATGTGGAACAAGGCATGCGGGGTGGTCTGCTCAATTCTCCCAATGGTAGCACCTGCTTTCCTGCTTCGGTTTCCTGTGGTGCCGACACAGCTCCCGCAGCTGCTGTCTGAAATGATCTGAATGAATGAACGTTTGAGTACCGCTTGAACAGCTTGCATTTAAGAGTGCTGAAAGTTTAATGTCGAAGCACATCTGGCCGTGGTCCAGGCCACTGATTCTCTCAGAGACCTCTGAACATCAGCATGTCTGTGTAATATTGTGCAACACACAATGACTTGAAGCACAATTACACACTTTGTCAGGGTTTGCAATGCCTCCGGCCTTTATACAAAGGGCAACTCACTCAGTGTTACTCACTGGTTACTGTTACTGTGCTTGAAACGGGAACCATAACGCATGATGGCAGCAGACTTGGACAAGTGAGATATTCAAAAATATTTTCTTCAATACTTTTTTTTAATACTGTGTTGTACTTGCAGGACACATTGCAAGATCAGTTGTGGTCATCAGTAGTGATCATTTTTAGGTCATTGCTACCACTACAGCATGCGGTTAGCTATCTAGCTATACTGTACCACCTACATGCCGAAAATACGTCAAATTACAGAACAAGTTGGTGCCCTTTTTTAAATTCCCAATTGTTATGTATTTCGGGTTATTCAGACTACCATAATACATTGAAACGTAAAGCATTGTGGGTATATAGATAGAGAATAACTAGTAATATTAGCTGGTGCACAAATGTCTGCCATGTAGCGTGAGCCACAGGCTCAAAAAACATGCGGCCATGTTTAATAAATAGTTGAATGTCCTTGATGAGTCTCTGCTATGTGCTACACACTCACACAACACCAAGTGAGGTAGTGACGTATTATACGAACCCGCTGGTGGTCCGCGGAGTCCAGAAGCCTGCTAGGCCGCAAACTAGCTCGTCACTAGAGCCTCTATGTGACAACTCGGCGGTATATTCCAGCCACAGCAGTCTTTAAGCAGAAATATTTCCGGAGCCCACACATATAGGGATATAAAAAATACGAGATATATGAACATATTTCATTGACAGTTGAGCTGGGCATGCACATTCAGTAGACAAGCCTCCAGCTTCTGAGAGCTGAGAGAAGGGCTTGACTTTTCATGATATACTGTATGCAATAAAAGACCGCAAGTATTTTCTTTGTGTTGAGAAGTACTTCTTATTTTTAAGAAGGACTTTCTGAACTTTTAGTTAAATACTCAGTCCGAATACTTTTTCCACCTCTGGTGTTACTGGTGGCAGTCATTCAGATTAAACAGGGGTCCTCATATTCCAGATGGAATCTGGTATGACATGCACAAATGGTAAACCATCACAACAGACACCCGGATGCTCCCTGCTGGCTTAATTCCGTGAAACAACAACATTGTGTATATTTCCCAGCAAACAGTGTGACCTCATGTTCCTGCAGATTATATGAGGACCACATTTCAGTAATTCAGCGCCTGTGGAACAACTGGCAGCAGAGCAGGGAGATGGATGGATGGGCAGATGGAGGCGGAGGAAGGAAATGCTTGTCAGATGTGCATGGGAAAGCAGATCGCAGGGGACCAGAAGTGCATAGGACCCAATACGGCTGATGGTGGAACTAATGCGTTTCAGCAGGGGCAAAGGAAATGAACTCCAACAAAAGTTTTTGTGTACAACCACACACAACAGCTACTGTATCTTATCGGCTTGATCCCAAAGTTTGATAAGCGGCTAAAGAACCAAATAAGGGACATTAGCAATACATGAACATCTAATGTTCTGTTGGACAGGCTGACCCACATGAACACGCCTCCAGGGACCTAACAAAGTGGATTTGGCACATCTTGGGGGATTATCTACCAAGATGAAGCAGCTGAGACACCCGTCAGATGTTCATGTTTGAAGAACTTGAGAGCGAATTAAAATCGACTGATGGAGGATCAGTGAGCTGAGATGTGCAAGATTTGAACACAATTTGTCATTTTACTCCAAGCACAATACTTGGAAACAAAGGCAACCCTGAAGATATTACATGGTTAGCTGGATGCCTGCAAAATATCCAAATGGTCTCCACGATTGAAAAGGCCCAAAATGTAATTGAAAAGTGAGCTGCTGCATATTTTGGGGAATCTGCGCGCTGTGCAACGAGGGTGATTTTGGCATAAATGTCCCTTTCACACACTTACTGACTGCTTTTCTTCTTCTTCTTTAATTACGACAAGACAAGTCATTGGTTTGGTAGGGTGGGCAACTGCTGGTGATCTTTGCACCTCTAGCGGGCCATTTAGGAGGCCCCGTCTCGTCCCAATCACAAAGATCCCTTGTTACAAGCCATGACGCTGTCGCCCTCCCTCCCACACGGAGGACGCGTTTTCCCACCCACAAATGCCGTCATAAATGCCACCCGCTGCCACCTCTCCTGTCACAGATGCCCCGATTGTTCCCTTTTTTGGTGACAGACTATGCCGAAACCCTGCTCGTCTAGAAAGACCCACACAATATTCCAAAATGGAGAAACAAAATGCCCCGGATAACTCACTCCATGGGTGACAATCGAAACGGAACAATGCTCATCAACAGTGAGCTTCCAAGGCTCCAAAAAGTCAAAACCTTCAGTTTTGCTGCAAGCACTTGATGATTAAGCAAACAAGAAAACTTTTTTAGTGCAGTTCTGATGGAAATACACCCAGAATGTGTTCTCAAAATGGACATCTTACATTCAGGCAATGGGTTAAAAGTACATTTTCTGAAATGCAAACTTGTAAAGTGGGCTTGTGTGGAGAACGTGCAACAGTGACAACTGCATGCAGCAGCAGGGAGACGTTTACGAAACAACACAAGGCTGTTTATGAGTCAGCCTGCAAAGCAAACAAACGTTACTCACAAAAAGTTGGAGCCAGTGGGCTTTCAGGATGATCTGAAAATGTATCATAAGTGTCGCCATGCAAAATGTGTTTGACCTTAACTGAACTTTAGAACGCGGCGTGGTGGTCGAGTGGTTAGCACAGGTGTCAAACTCAAGGCCCCGTGGCCAGATCTGGCCCGCCATATCATTTTGTGTGGCCGGCGGGGGCAAATCAAGCATGCCAACTTTTCCATGATGCTTGCTAAAGTCTGAATCAAACTTTTTAATTGTCATATGTAATATATCATTACCTAGAGATATTGCAAGCATTGTCTCATTACGTACTTATTACATTAACGTAAACAATGGCTGAACTAACCATTATTCTTGACATCTGATTTCAAAAGTAGTTGTCCGCCAATTTGTTGTGCACTGTATAAGTAATGTGTGGAGGTGATCCAACATTGATAGAGTTTCACAAAATTCGTAAGTCATAGGTCATAATGGCCCGCTCAGGTAAACCGTAACTACAATGTGGCCCACTACAAAAATGAGTTTGACACCCCTGGAGCACATCCGCCTCACGGTGCAGAGGTGCAGGGTTCGATTGCAGGCTTCCTGTGTGGAGTTTGCATGCTCGCTGCGTGCCTGCATGGGTTTTCTCCGGGTACTTCAGTTTCCTCCCACATTCCAAAATCATGCATGGCAGGCTAATGGAACCCTCTAAATTGTGATTGTGAGCGCAAATGGTTGTTTGTCTATGTGTGCCCTGCGATTGTCTGGCAACCAGTTCGGGGTGTACCCCGCCTACTGCAACACGCCCTTGTGAGGATAAGCGGATTAGAAGAGGGATGAACTATAGAACTGTTCAATGTTCATTTATTCATTCATTCATCTGCGGCACCGCTTTATCCACAGTAGGGTCGCGGTGGGTGCTGGAGCCTATCCCAGCTGTCTTCGGGCAGTAGGCGGGGACTGTTCAATGTTTCAATCGTTTTTGCAAAACAAGGAGCCTAACGGCAAAATTGCATGCAAAATTCTCTTCATAGAGCTGTTCACATTTTGACTTCATGAGAGCAAGGCAACAACAAACAATTGATCAACATTGCTTCAAACAGGAAGTGGCCACTGTGTCACTGAATATCATCAGTATTTTGCAACAATATAGACAAAGACTGGAAGAGTCACAGAAAGACATAGAAATGGATGTCCTTAGAATTTAAAAATTATGTTATGCCATTTTGGAGAACAGGAAATTGGGCAAAAGATGTATTGAAACACTGAGCAAATTAAGCCAAATTAAGGGTCAAATTAAGTTAAGCTGCAAAAGTTATAACACATTTTAGGTTCATCCTGAAACTCCCCGCAAAAAAGATCAGCCGTTGCATCATCCAAGCAGCTAAAAACATGCAAAGTCACACGTTAAGCCTAAAAAGCAACAATGTGCACTCAAGCACATGCAACAAAACAACACAGCGCATTGGGTGTGGTTCAAGGTTACCTTCAGAGTAACTAATAGCCACACACGCAGGGCTCCCGGGCTCCTGCGTGCCGACAGGCAGGAGGCCACACTTCACTGGATGGTCCGCACTGTCCAAAGATGCCCAGCAGCTGTCCTGCACTTGATGGCAAAAGCTGCGGCACGGCAGAAGCAAGGGTGCCGAGGAGGGCGAGGGGCACCTGGGCACCAGCAGGAGGCATAGGAACCACTCTATGCGCTGGTGACAGCCCGCCTGGGTCAGACTGGCCCACTCCCGCAATGCCGCCCCCACCTGCTCCACAGACGTATGGTTGAAAAAATTAGGTAATGTGAAGAACTGTTGGCGTTTTCTGGAGCACATGTGCCATTCAGACGGCACGGGGAAACAAAGTGGATCAGAGCCAGTATCAAGAGTCCCGTTTTCCATACTCGTGAAGTTACTTGGAAGGATGACAGATTCTACACCAGATCCAAGATCTTGCC
The DNA here is from genome assembly GCA_901007745.1 of Hippocampus kuda. Lineage (NCBI taxonomy): Eukaryota > Metazoa > Chordata > Actinopteri > Syngnathiformes > Syngnathidae > Hippocampus > Hippocampus kuda. The sequence goes on along the minus strand of CAAKHF010023599.1, from coordinate 1,732 downwards.
TGGACCCCGATCCAGATCCAGATGCATCATTTTCCCAAATTGCAGATCCTTCCACCTCCTTCCCGCCTCCCAAGCCATCAATATTACCCGTTATGTTAGGCTCAGCGCTGTCGACCTTCGGGGAACCTTGAGTAGTCCCGGGGCGGGTGGTCACATCCCATGCCTTGACCAAGTTACGGATTCCAGTTGCCACTTTGATGATTTCTTCTCCAACTCCCAACAAATCCTCATCCTCCTCATTCACGCTCTTAGCGCCACCCGTTGTTGCTGAGGCACTTGTTGGGGGCAGTGTGGTGGTTCGCGGGTCAGCGCGCCAGAACCAGGCCTCCAAGCCTCCAACAAACAGAGCCAGGAGCAGTATCCTCAACATGGTGCTCGTCGCCACACCAGTCCAAGGTCTGAGTGTGGTGTGCTGATACCTGCACCGTTCAAGTCAAGTTAGTCCAGAACAAAGATGTAAAAAAAGTGCGACAGCTTGCAGATCTTCCCACTGGAAGGGCACAACCCCCTGACGAAAAAGCACTAAACATGGATAGAGGGGGATGCAAATCAGGAGGGAGGTGGGCTTTGACCATGATCACTCACATCTCTCCTGGCGCTCCTAAAACTCCTCCTCTTCATATTCCTCTGCTCTTCGGCTTCATGGAGTGGTAACAGTTTAACTTTGCACACTTCAAAATCCACCTCAATGAATGTTGACCAATCATCATTTAACTCGAGAAAGCAATTTGTGCATGTGTAATTCATGCAGTGGAATGAATTAAATTGCTGAAATGTAGAATGTGAGGACTGAATTTGGAATGTGTTAAGAGTTTCGGGAATGGGAATAATTTCAAAGGTCCAGAATCCGCAGAACAGTTTGAAGGTGCATGGAATGGATTTTAATCGGTCACGAAATGTGAAAGTATCGGAGGTAAATACTATATGCTACAATATCATTTACATTTGAGAATATTATTGAGAGAGTTGGAGCATTCTACTGTGGAAAGAAGAATAATGTGAATGTGGGGATTCATGGAATGTGGAAAGGTCCCAAGATGTTCTCTGGGTGAGCACAATTTTTTTGAAGCTGGAATAGTTGAAATTGTTCAAGAAACGTGGCGGTACGTGGTTAATACCGTATGCTATCACAGCCTTGAAATGTGAGAAGGTTAAAGTGAAAATGATGGCATGTGGGGATTTTTGAAAATTAGTATTGTTCCCAAGTTGCTCGATATGTGTTGGAATTTGGAAGTAGAAAATGTGGAACTTTTCTCTGATACACTTGAATTGATTTTTGATGAATAAAAATGAGGCATTCTGGGAAAAGCGGCTGTTTTTGGAATGTGAAACGTATGTCCTGATTGTTGTGACGATACATAATTTCCAAAAGTTGGAACGGTATGACCAGCTGAGAAATGGGAAAGGAGCAGAATGTCATAAAATGAGGAGAATAATAATAAAATTATGTTTTTTGTGTCAAATAACAAATGCTTGGATGTGAGCGGTGATGACTGATGAAAGATGAGAAAGTGAAGCTGCAAGAGGAAGGGATAGTGATGTGTGTGTGTGTGTGTGTGTGTGTGTGTGTGTGTGTGTGTGTGTGTGTGTGTGTGTGTGTGTGTGTGTGTGTGTGTGTGTGTGTGTGTGTGTGTGTGTGTGTGTGTGGACTGCATCGGGTGGATGGGGGTTGGGGGTGGGAACAAGGGGTGGAAGTCTGATGGGATGTTCTCATCATCCACTCCCTCACAAG
>CAAKHF010023598.1:0-12046 GCA_901007745.1 Hippocampus kuda | reverse complement strand
TGTGGAAAAACTAAATCAGCCGATACAGGTATTGAGGCAAGTTGGGCCAAAGAGAGGAGTCAGTCGCACTTGTCGGGTGTTGCAGCGCCCAGAATTTTCCAGATTAAAGTTTTCAGTGCCCGCACTTTTTCCGCTCACACTTCTCCTTCACTGTGCTTTGTCTCTCTCTTTTCTTTCAGGCTTCCTTTCATAATGATGATGAGAGTGTGACAGGTTTCTGGGTGAACTCCAGTTGCGTAAATTCCCATCTATGTACAATACCAGACCACATAGCAAAACGCATCCAATTAAATTCCAAATAATTTTTCTTTCATTTTCTAGAAATTGCAGTAGTTTAGTAAGTAATCACAAAATGTGTTTGTTATTTGTATGTGTGTACCAATTCAAACTCAATTTTCCAATTTGTCGTCGAACTAATATATTTGTCTTCCAGAAAATCTCATTTGACCAATACAGACGCATGGTAAGTGTCGAGCTGTGGGTTTTTACATTAATAATAATAATAATAATAATAATAATACTGTAATGTGTGATATTCTGTCACAAGAGATCAATAACGACAAGCCCTCATTTTCAGTGATGTCAAAAGGACAGAAACAAAACAACAGTAGACCAAATGTGATTGGCATTTGACTCAGCATGACTTAGATTTGTTCTTGGTTTTGCTGTGCGGTGTTTTCTACCGTCTTTGTTACCGATTTGCTTTACTGTTTGTTGTATATGTTAATTGCTCCATGTACAGCACTTTGTATGCAACCATGGCTGTTTGAAAGTGCTCTATAAATACAGTTGAGTTGAGTGATCAGAAACAGATTCAAAAGCACACTATTTCTATTACAGTATTGAAATGGTACATAGTAATAATTGTGTAGAGTTTCTTTCAGTGTATCTTGTCTGCAGAGAACGGATCACATAAACGGAAGTTTTATGCCTCCATTATAATTTCTCAAATGCTAACGAAAATTGGATTGGATTGGATTGGATAAACTTTATTTTCAAATGTACTGTATGTGAAACATATAGCACAGATGAAATTTCTTCCCTCTTTTCTTTTATTGTAGAACATGTTCTACCAACAAGCCATCATGAGGTCAAAAGTCAAATCCAGTGTCTCGCTTGGAGCGTAAGTTCTTGCGGAAATAATTCTATTTGGAAATTCCATATTACAGACCACCATCAGGAGAGTTAGTTTATCATTACAGTCGTATATTAACCCTTTCATGCCCCCTGTAATCTGATAACAAGATAAGATGTCCACTGTAGTGACCGCTGTCCCTGAAAGGGTTAAATTAGATCAATTGAGAAACTTTGAACATAAAATGTATGTTTGGAAATGTACATTTTTTGCATCTCCTAATAATTGTCACTTAACAGACTGGTGAAGTACATCACGACCTACAAAAACCATGATCCCTTTCTGGCACCCTGCCTACCCAGCAATCCCTGGCAGACTGACAATGACTCATACTGGAATCTTAATATGAGAAGGTGAGAGCATCGCAGCAAATATTATGTGATACATACTACATTATGTAATATTAAAAAAAGAGTGTAGGTCACCATCTGCTCCAGAGATTACCTTGGATGTATTCGAATGTTTTTTGTGAACAGGGTTGACGTCCCGACAAAAATGCGAGTCGAGCGTTGGTCCTTCAGCTTGTTTGAGTTATTAACTGATCTGCGAGGTCGGGATGACTTCAAAATCTTCCTCAAAAAGGAGTTTAGCGGTATGTTTTTCCATGATATTTCCTTAATATTGCTTTATGACTAAACATTTTCACTGTTCCCAGTACTTTCGAGGGAGCACTTTTGCTTACATTTTCACACTAGTGTATTACTTGTAATTCTGTTTATTCTAGGGGAGAATTTAGCCTTCTGGGAAGCAGCCGAGGAACTTAAATGGGGAACTGCAGCATCCATGTCAAGTAAAGCTGAGACCATCTTCAAGTAAGCCACACAAACAAAAATTGAAAGACAAGTGAGAGAACATTGTATAATCTTCACATACCAAGCCAGTTGAAAAAAATGGAATGACATTGATCTGATGAGACTCTAAAACTGCATAAAAGCAGAGTGAGGAAATAATTTACAATTTTTTTTAAAAATATTCCAGCGATTAAATAGTTTTTTTATATTTAATATTATAAACCAGGGCGGCCCGGTGACCAGTGGTTTGTACTTCGACCTCAAAGTGCAAAGGTACCGGGTTCAATGCCAGCTCCGGCCTCCCTGCGTGGAGTTTGCATGTTCTCCCTGTGCCTGCGTGGGTTTTCTCCGGGTAGTCCGGTTTCCTCCCACATTCCAAAAACATGCATGGCAGGCTGATTGAACACTCTAAAATTGTCCCTAGGTGTGAGTGTGAGCGCGGATGGTTGTTCGTCTCTGTGTGCCCTGCGATTGGCTGGCAACCGGTTCAGGGTGTCCCCCGTATACTGCCCGAAGACGGCTGGGATAGGCTCCAGCACCCCACGCGACCCTTGTGAGGTTAAAGCAGATTGGAAATGGATATTGTAAAACATACACATCCCTTTAAAGTGAATTTAAAAAAAAAAAAAGATGCAACACAGAAATAATTTACCAACCGCATCAAATTTGACCGATTTAAAAAAAAAATCCCCAACTATGTAAAATGAGTTTTCAAAATTGTGGAAAATAAAAATTTTCTCTCCGCTGTCAAACACTGAGAATTTGCTGAAACCGCAATTCTCAGCTGTCAATCAAATACCATCACATCAGCATCTCTCTTATGTCAACATTTCCCAACATGTTCGAGCGACGAAAATATATCTGAAATCCTCTGGTGGCGGGACTATTTCCCACCATGTAATCACAGTCCCACCATGTAATCACAGGGCTTTTCCACAGTATGACAATGAGGCACTCTAAAGCATCCATGCCAGCATGAAGCCCCTGTCCACATGCTGGCTGTCGGGTCAGTCTTTTTTCCCTCTTACTTTTTACGCCTTCTCTCAGTGCAGTGCATGCACTTATGCCCGATAACGAGACGCTCTAAAGATGCCACACCTTCCCAAAACACCGGTCCACATAATTACTGTTTTAACTGACTTTTAAAAAAATGCTGCATTGTTTCCAACTCAGCCATGTCCACAAGTAAAACCATGCATCTGATAGACCCAGCAGCTGCGCTTGAGCATAAAAACTTGGCGTATCCTGATTTATGTGCTCATGCAATTCTCGATGCTGATGTTTGGGAATTTGTGCAATCAAACCATTCTGGATGACTGCAATGTACCGAGAACATTTCCTTTGACATGCGTCCGGCGCACCTGATATGGCTGAACAAACATGTGACTGTCACCTGGCCGTCTGATAGGCTGTCAGGTCTATCAGGCAATCAGACCCTTAAGACAAACTTTAAAACACACGAGAGACCAGGAGTCAAGCAGAGTTGTCTTTTACTTGTGCACAGGGAGAGTGAACGAGTGTAATCCATTACAATCTACGACTAGCTCTGGAAACACTTGGCTCGTCTCCCCCCTTTGATTGTCTTGGGAAGTATCCAAATACACACATTTCTAAAGGTACAAGTATTGCTAGAAAAACAGAGGAGTATATACAACTACTCTTACATAGTCTTGTGTCCAAGATGGATCCCCCTTAAAATTGTTTGATAACCCTAGAGAAATTACATGGGAATAGAAGATTTCGCTGGTTGATGCACATGCATCTGGCATCTTGCCTGGCCCCCTAAAGTTCTTTGGGTGAATGGGAGGCCTCTGGATGCCACCCACTCAGGTGGATAACCGAGGCTAAGAACACCATCCCCTTCGTTCCCCTTGCACGTCACTGTCTTATCCTCATTAGGGTCGTGGGTGAGCTGGCGCCTATCCCAGCCCCAGCGGATTATAGGTGAGAGCCGGTGTACCCTGGAAGAATTGCCAGTTGTAAATGGAAATCCCTAAAGACCCACATATTCCTTACTGCAGTGTCATTTTCATCTGTCTTATTTTCAATGTGTTTCAGGACCTTTCTGGCCCCCGGGGCCCCCCGCTGGATCAACATTGATGGCAGGACTATGGGTCTGACTGTGAAAGGCCTGGACCATCCTCACCGCTATGTGCTGGAGGCTGCGCAGACACACGTTTTCTTGCTCATGAAAAAGGTGACCACATCGCTTGTATCATTATGATTGCAGTAGTGTTCCAAAATCAAATGTAGTGGATACTGTATTTGACTTTTTTTTTTTTTAACAAACCCAATTCCAATGAAGTTAGGACGTTGTGTTGAACTTATATAACTGACTTAGTTTCTTTTTTTAATTGGTTCACTATCTCATGCGATATCTTTCATATAGGACACTTTTTTCCGTTACCTCAAGTCGCCAGTGTACAAGGACATCCAAAAGAAGTCATTGAACCCGCAGTCTCATAACTTCAGGTTAGTGAAGGATGTAAACATGTCCTGTACCACTAATATTCCATATGTAAGCAGGGCCAGTTCTTGTCACAATTGTGGCATCTCTTACTGTATCTACAGTTGAACAGAAACTAACTCATGTCAAACCAAACCATGGTGAATATTATCCAGTCCCAAAAGTCACTTCCATTTGGGAAGAGTAATCGTGTTTCTACTTCTATGTAGTCAAGCCCAGTTAGAGCAAAACGCTCAGAACCGAAGCCCGGGTATCCATCCAACCATTCTTTGGAAGCAAGAAGAGGAGGAAAAGGCAAAGGCTGCTGCCACCGCTGCCCCCGTTGATGTCAAGGCCATGATGAGTAAAATTGACAGAAAGAAATAAAGAATACTTGTGTGTTGCTGTATGGGGACAATTAGTACAAAAATAATTTCTTCTCTGAAATAATGACATAACATTTTTCGTAACGGCACTAGTTGCCTATTAGTTCTAGGTGCTGAACTTGTGCTGGCAGACAGTATACTTTGTTGGAATACTGTGAAATTGATATCAAAATGTTATCAATTCTCTGTGTGTCTGGATGCTTTAAAAAACAATATATACGTATATTCTTGACAGTTAATAGTCAAATCCGGACGTGACAGCAATATATGATCAGTTATGTGGCACATTCAAGCTCCAGAAATGTAGAAATTTACAAAACTTGTAATTGAGCTCTGCATCTGTGATGAAGAGGAAAAAGACAGCCGACCTGTTTTTGTGTAAATGTATTAGAAACACAGACATTAAATATAACATATTATAATTACGATTGGTGCCAATTTTGTTTAGTATACGACCATAATACCTCATTTTGCTGTGGACAAATATTCTGCGCAGTTGAATATTTGGCTGCTTTTACAGCTCCACCCATCAGTGAATTCACGCTTAGCTCAGCAGAGCACTATACTGTATGAAAGCAATCGTAAGTCCAAACCAAATTCCAAGACGTTGTGTTAAACGTAAAATCAGAATATACAATGATTTGCAAATTATGTTCAACATATATTGACTTGAATACAAGACATTTAATGTTACAACTGATAAAAACTTTATTGATTTGAACAAATATTCATTAACTTAGAATTTTATGGCTGCAACACGTTCCAAAAAAGCTGCGATACGTGGCAAAAGAAGTTGAGAAATGGTCATCATTTAGAACATCCCACAGGTGAACAGGCTAACTGGGAACGGTTGGGTGCCATGATTGGGTATAAAAGGAGCTTTGCTGAATTGCTCAGTCATTCACAAGCAAAGATGGGGTGAGGTTCACCTCTTTGTGAACTGTCTGAGATAATCATTGAACAGTTTTATTCCTCAACATACAATTGCAAGGAATTTAGGCATTTCATAATATCAAGAGGTTCCGAAAATTTGAAAAAAAAAAAAAAAATCACTGCATGGAAGGAGCAAGGCTGAAAAGCAACATTGAATGGCCATGACTTTCGATCTCTTAGACAGCACCACATCAAAAACCGACATCGTGTCAAAGATGCCGCAACGGCTCAGGAATACCAATGCCAGTTAATATAATTCAGCGCAACATCCTTGAGTGCAACGTACAAAAACCTGGCTTTTCAACCTTCCACTGTACACAATAATTTTGAATCTTGTGGAAACCTATGTCAGTTCAGTGGAAATTGTGAAACGCATATTATGAAAATACACTCCACACAAAGTGAAATTCTATAATTTTATTGAGTTTTCTTTTAATAGAATCTTGATTATTATAGTTTAAAATTAACAAATTCACCACCTCTAGGAATTAGAATACTCCATAAGAAATAAAAAAACATTTTAAATTAAAAAATGTGGTAGGAAATGGCCTTCTGCTCAATATTTGTGTTGAAGGTAACATGTTTGAGGTTGAATCAGGTGTTGTGACGGCGTGAATTTTCCAGCAGTCAAATTTATGTTCATAATATACTCAATCATATTCCATTAAAAATATACATTTTTAGCTGTATAAAAAAGCACTAGCTATGACGGTGCATTCTTAGATTTGCAGGATTATTAGTTTTAGGCAAAGACCTCCAGTCCTCGTGAGGCGAGACAGGGGCTCAAGAGATAAATTCATTGCTTTTTTCTGACAAAGGGTGATCGATAAGATGCTCTGAGCGCACTGCTTCACTCTGACTGCTCTGACATTCAGAGTTCTGTTCAAATGTGCCATTGGGTTATTCAGAGTGCCTCAAAAAATGAGTCATGCAGCACACGATAACTGGGGGCCCGGTGCGTGCAGTGCGTCAGACGGTCCAGTTGGAAAATGGATTGGATTGTTGATAACAGGCTGCTTTCAGAAATTATTAGGAGGGGAGCGCGCTCTTCCTCGCCACCACAAACACCCTCAAAGTGGTGTCAGGCTGTCAGAGTGAATTTCCGAACGCACCCCCAATTAGCCAGTAAAGATGATGCAGATTCTGAGAATACAAGTTTTGTATAGTGCAACGTTATTTTGTCATGCCTGATAGCCAACTGAGTTTAAATAAAGATTGAGAGGTGGCATCGTCGTCTTCTGCCATCTGTCGGAAAAGGCTGCCTGCCCGGAAGCTTTCCTGAATGTCGGCTGACGAGGATGCAACTGGCTGCACGGGAGCAAAAACATCTCATTATTCATCTTGACGGATGAAATGGACAGAAAACCGAACAAAATCCAGTCAAACCATAATTGCTGTGATTTAGTACAGGTTACAAACAATTCCCTTTCTGGGGAAGTACTGCTTTTCTCATTATAATGGCAGCCCAATGAGCACCTTTGCTGTTGCAAAACACATCATACGAGAGTCATTTTTATCTTTTGGGATAAGGATTTCTAATACAGATAGAAGTTTACTTTTTTTTCTTTTCTTCCAACGTAGTCTCCCAACACTGTCACACACCTCCTACCTGTGCACAAGCTTCCACCTTCCCTCAGCGTGAAAATCTTTGGACTGATGTCTCAGCCAGTCGCTCGCAACACTTTTGACTTCATCGTCACTTTCAAACTTCGTGCCAACTACTGTGAACTGCTGAGGCAGGTCAAGAAAGACATGAAGAACAAATGCGGGGATCATCTTCCATCATGACAACACAAGGCCTCAAAAAGCAGCCTAAAAGGTGCAGACCATCAAGAATCTGGGCTGGGAACTGTTCCCACATCCCTCCCTTCCAGTCCAGACCTTGCTCTTCAGACTTTCACCCATTTGGTCCCTTAAAAGCATTCACGAGAGGCATGAAGTTTGAAAGTGACAGTGCTGGGAGATGACGTAGGCTTCTGTTTTAGAAGTCCTTTCCCCTGAAAAAAAATCATCTTCTTTATTGAATAACCCTCATAACTGCACTCGACTTGAAGTATTTAAAATGTACTGTATAGCTACAAAAACGCAAAAACAAAAGCTCACACACAATGGATTCCATGAGCATCAACTGTGAACATAGCGACACCAATTAACGGCACAAGGCCCACTATGTTCTTTTGGATTGGAAGTAATCACTTGGTACAATGTTTTTTGAAAACCAGAAGTTGATTATGGCCGACTGCAAATCCTGATAGCCTCGGCTTAGGTTTTTGCCATTACATGAGGCTACTTTACAAGCATGAAAAGATTAATAATAACAAAGCATAACAGCATTCTCGAATTTCCGTTCATCCAATTACAATCAGTTTTGAATTCATTACATGATCAAACTCTGCAAACGCACCAAAAGAAAATCAGCCCCTTGATAAACACAAAACAAGCAAACCCCAAAACACGCAGATTGAAAACCACACTGATGGACTTGCCTGGCTGTCTCGCACTCAAAATGTCTGGGAAAGTTGAACAGACCACATTTTAGCGGGATTAACCACAATAATGAAACCAAACCAGAACTGAGAATCTTCCACAGTGACTTCAATCCTAACTAACGAAGAGCAGAGCTGTTCCTCACCAACTGATGCGGTTCACTGGAGCATTTGCTGGTCGACTTTGATTTATGTGTGTCAGACATGCTGAGAGGCAGCAACTCGAACCTATGGAGGACAAAATCGATGGGAGATTGGGTACAGTGTCACATTTTAATGACAGGTGCATCAAAAAACAAACAAAAAAAAATAAATATCATATAAAAAAAATATCAATATCATGAAAAAGTTCAGAGTTTTTGTCGGTCATTAAACTCATATCGAATTATTTAATCACATATAGATTGAAATAGTGTTCCCTTACTTTTTGTAGGTGATATGTTCCATAATAGGCAAATTTCTGTAATGTAGAGGTTGCCCTTTTTTTTTTTAAATTAAATGTTAATTTTATTTTATTCTGGGTGGGATTTTTATTCTATGAATACAGCTTTTTACATTCCTTGTATAGTGCCCGCACTGGGCTCCCTTTTTTTTGGGGGGGGGGGGCATTCGGAATAACTGAACGGCACATATGAACAACTGTCTGAGTCTTCAAATAGCGAGGTGAAACTGCAATACATTAAGTTATGGTCACAAATGAAAATCCGAAAGTGAATCCGCAAGAACCGAACCGCAAAGTCGAGTTCAAGTGGAACACTGTTTTTGTTTCTTGCTGTTTTGATCACCATGGTGAAAAATAAAATTCAGTGTCGCAAAAAATTGGAATATTGCGATAATCTTCACAAGATAATCCACAAAATGTCATGACTAAAGAAACGGGCTGTTCACAAGCGTGCAGAGTGCCAACAGTGTCCACCAGAGTCCCTTCATTCAAGTATTGACTGTCCTGACACGAAGTGATGCACAAAATTGAATTGAATTTAATACAACTTTATTGTCAAAAATCGACTTACCTGTCACATGAGTGGCCCGGCACCCTCAGCTGCGCATTTGCAGCGTGACCCATTAGCAGAACGTTTTGTGGAAGGGAAAAAGAGTGGTAGGAAAAAGTACACCAGCAGTCTTGAGGGAATTGTCAAGTGAAATCCATTTAAGAATTTGGGGGAGAGTCACAGAGCATGGACTGAGGCTGGAGTCTGTGCGTCCACAGCCACCACACAGAGACGAATGCTTGACATGAGCTAAAAATGTCACATTCCTCGTGTCAAGCCACTTCTGAACCAGAGACAATGTTGGAAGCGTCTCACCTGGGCTCAGGATAAAAAAAGACTGGACTGTTGCCTGTTGGTCCAAAGTCCTCTTTTAGGATGAAAGTCAATTTTGAATATAATTCTGAAATCAAGATCTCTGGAGGATGAATAGAGAGGCACAGAATCCACATTGCTTCAAGTCCAGTGCTTCCAAGTTTCTAAGGCTCAATGAATTGAAGCCCATAGAAAAGCAACAATGGGCTGTTGCAAGAGGAAGATGAGCACCAGACCAAATAAAGATCACTCCACACGAAGCAAAACGCGCTTCGGGCTTCCATTATTTCGGCAGTGCCATAAACTAATCATCTCCTAGCCAGCATTGATGCAGTAATTCATGCAAAAGGAAGCCCAACTCAGTATTGAGTACAAAGACAGGAGCATATTTTTCAGTAGTTGTTGTAAAAATATCCTTTTTGTTTCAATTGGTCTTATAAGATCCCCCTCCCCCCACGAAACTCTGAATTTTAGGCTTTCATTATCTTTAAGCCAGATCATCAAAATTTAAAAGAAATAAAAGCTTAACTCTAAAGTCGTAGTTATAATCAATCAATATAAAATAGCTCCTTCACTTTCTGTAGGACTTGACAAAAAGATTGAGCCATTTTATGATATTTTACTTTCTTTCGATGTACCTCGTGGTACGAATGAAAATATTGAATACCAACATGTAAAAAAACACCGACATAACATTTGACTCCAGTGACCTTGTTCATGCTCTCTCATATTTTACATTAGAATTTGCAATCTGAGGATCCTCGGTGTTCTACATCCTTATCGCACTGTAGATGTTTGTTTTATTCGACAGACAAACTTCTTATGAATCAGTGTTTGTTGTGGGTGCTTTGAACAGTCTCAGGGAATCAAATTGGGTTTAATGTGAAATTTGATTATCATTTACATTTCACTCTGTCAGCAGATATTTTTTTGTCAGCACTCTTTAAGGACTCTATTTTTAAATTGACACTCAGTGTACTGTCAAAGGTTCACGTGACTCAGACCTGATTTGAGTGTTGGCCAGCGGAAGGATGTTGTAAGGCTCCTGAGTGTTGACGCTGCTGCTCCGTGGGGCATATTGCTTCTCTGAGCCAGTCACCAGCCCAAACAGCACCTGTACAGAAAATAAGGACACAAATCTCATTAAGTTCACCCCTTTTTAATTGATAAAAGCTTTAAGTAGATTACCGATGTTTTTTGGGACAGACGACTGAGGTTTGCATTCAGCGGCGGTGTGAACACATCCAGGTCAAAAGGGTCAATGTGGCTCTCCAGCCAATCACAGACTTCCTGCATCCTGAAAGACATCACAGGTTTTAGATTCTTTTGGAGTGATAAAATTCTACTCTCTTACAGGATTACCCAATCAGCAACAACCAAGGTGCATAATACGGTCTTCTTTCCATCCATCTATTATCTGATCCGCTTATTCTCACAAGGGTCGTGGGTGTGCTGGAGCCTATCCCAGTTGTCTTCGGGCAGTAGGCGGATTACACCGTGAACTAGTTGCCAGGCAATCGCAGGGCACACCTAATCAAATAACCGTTCATGCTCACACTCACACCTCAGGACAATTTAGAGTGTTCCATTATCCTGCGAAGCATGATTTTGGAATGGGGGAGGAAATTGCAGAAAACCCACTCAGACCCGGGGAGAATATGCAAACTCCACACAGGCAGGCCAGAGCCGGAATTGAACCCTGCACAAGCCAATGTTCATATCTGAATTTCAATAGGATAATGATATATCACCCAGCCTGAGTGTGCAACTGTGTAGTCAAAAGAATTAATGAATTTGTTGAAAGGTAGAGTTTTGGACCCAACTGGCCAATTGCTGTAACACATGTAGCTCACGTCTTTGAATCCCCCGCTGTGCTAAATGCTTGGTGTGACAGAAATATCCAAATTGAGTGTCTAGTTTACACAAAAAATCCAAACTATTTGAGTGAGTTCCAAGGTGAGTCTAGATAAAAACTCCCAGTTCTGTTCCCACTTGAACCCAGCAATGTTAAATTACTTGTCAATGTCCCTTTAGGCTTTTTAAAACATGTGTTCCAGTCCTTTATTGTGTGCACACTGAAATTAATATTGATGTGTATGTTTCCTTTGACACCTATTCTACTCTTGTTACCTGTGATCTTGACAGGATTTGGAAGTCTTGCCTTCTTCCACATTTGCAGACAAAGTGGTGTTAAGATAACGAAGGTCAAACATCAGCTGCAATGCTCTGTTTTGAGTCATTGGAAATGCACCTTCCTGAAAGCAGACGCCCACTTTATCATGAGTGGCTTAGAAAGTTTCCAAATCCAGTGTCATCATTTTGAGAACTTTGTGGGAATGAGTTGCTTTTGTGAGTTACCCGGGGTACTCGTTGTGTAAGGCTTTGGTAGTGCTGCAAGGCTTGATCCAAGCAGGCTTGCAGAAGCTCCTGCAGGGTGAGTTGTGGCAGTGCATGACCACCCACCCGGTTCACCTCTACACACAGGTCGAAGAGTAGCGACTGGACGAACAAAGATGGCTGCGGAAGGTGTAAAGTTCCCGTGAGAATATCAACTAACACAGGTGT
>CAAKHF010023589.1:0-29751 GCA_901007745.1 Hippocampus kuda | reverse complement strand
AAGTCAAAGCACCACTGTAGCAAATACGGAGTCAGTTGTGTTTGTGTGCAAAGTAAAAATTCACCAACCAGCTTTGACCAGCCTGACAGCACACTCTCCAGGTGAGACACCGTGCATGTCGCCTTCTGGCCCGATGCACAGAGAGGCGGCCACAGGCTTTCCTGTCTGCTTCAGCACCTCCACCGCCCACACGGCCTCCTCAACGTGCTCAAAGTACTGCGGAAGGGGCAAATCTCAATGTGTGACAATGGAAAATCGACAATGCAGGTGCAGAACTGAGGATTCGCTTCTACCTCGGCAATCAGGAAGTCCACGTTCTTTTTGATGAAAACGTCCAGTTGCTTCTTAAAGGTGGCCTTCACGTCAGCTTCACTCTTGCAGCTCAGGTAAGATGGCGTCTGAGACACGCCTCCCGCCACCAAGGCGTCGCCCTCGTTGGCCACCTCGCGGGCCAAATCGCAGGCAGCCTCATTGATTTGGGCGCCCTGTGCAATGAAACTGACTACCTTAATGATGCCATGCTAAAATGCGGCTAAGTTGAGCTGCTCCTGATGCACGTATAGGAGTACACTGATTCTATTGAACGTACGGTGTAGCTTTGCTTGTGGCCCCTGTTCACCAGCTTGTCATCACTGGCGTAGAAGGTGAAGGTCTGCATGACATTGGCCCCTGCCCTCAAGAACTCCCTGTGCAACTGGCGCACTGGAATAGCAAACACAATTACATCACATGTACGGTTATTATAGTCAACGAAAGCTAACGAAAACTAAAAATGAAAATACATTTTAAAAAAGAGTGCTTTCAAAAACATTCATGTATTTAAATCAAAATTAAGTATTTTCCAAACTATTAAAACAAAGAAAAACGAAGAAACCCGCTCTGAAAACTGATTAAAACGAAATTAATTCCAAAAAAAGTCAAACCGAAATAGAAACTAACTGTACCGTATTTTCGGCACTACAAGGCGCTTCCGAGTCTCAGGCGAACCTTCACTGAATGGCCTATTTTAAAACTGTTTTCATGTATGCGGGGCACCGAATTATAAGGCGCATAGCAACTACAGTTGTGGCTGCGGTTGCGTTATGCATCCACTAGATGGAGCTACACTAAAGTAATACAATACAATACAGCTTTCTTTATATAGAGCTTTCACAACCGCTGCAGCTGTAAACAAAGTGCTTGAGAGAACATTTAAAATACTACATCCAAGAAATCTGAATATTGACCCATACATAAGGCGCACGGAGTATAAGGCGCACTGTCAGTTTGAGAAAATAGAATGCTTTTAGGTGCGCCTTATAGTCTGGGCAATACGGGAACGAAAAGTCCAAAACTATCACATGACCCCGACAAACACCAATGAAGACCATTTAAAAAAAAGAGAAGCAGAGAAAGAGACATCTAATGCAGGAGTGCCCACATCACTTGTGATCCAAAGCAACAAATAAATAGATACATAAATAAATAAAAAAGTCAGTTAATGCCTGATCGTCACCTGCTTCAGGGTGCTCAGCGGCAGCCTCAGGGGTCCACGGACCCGCTTTCACGTAGCCTCTCTTTTCCAGGGCGAACACAAAGCCGCCATCACCGATCACCACTTCCCCAGCGTTGAGACGCTCCAAGATTCCCTGAGAGAAGGAAACAAAGCATGAGATGTCAATTTATGAATGCTAATAAACACACACATAAAACCGATTTTCCAATTTAAACATACACCCGCCGGGTTCGTGGAATCGAAGTTGAGCCACAAAGGTAAAGGTTTTGCTTTGCACGTTTTTCCTTCCAGCAGCATTTAACTGCAAAAGGGATGCTTGGAATTGTTACTGATGCATTCATGTGCATTGTGGAGGCTTGAATCAACAAAAGCAACTTTAGACCGTAACTGCCATGCAAAACCGGTATTCAAAACACTGCAACTAATTCGGCTCTCTCTGTCATGTTTATTCAGTTACTTATTTTTTAATCACATAAGAAATTGTCAGAATATAATCAAATCCATGATGTCTAAAATGCAATGTGTCATGTCGAAAACATGCAAATTGTTCGTAATTTGGGATTAAAAAAAATGTGATAGTAAGACCTCTCGTTTTTTTTGTGGATCGTTTCGCCTTTCCATAATATAAGCACGTCTGTTGTTAATGGTAGATCTTTGATGTATTTCTATTCTCTCAGCCGAGTTGTTTCAGTTGGTTCAGAATATAGACGTGGTGAGGGTACTCCAAACGCTTGAGCCTTGGAAGGCTTTTCATCTTTTTACCAAAGCTGTCACTCACTCCCGGATTTTCCCTTTTTTGCATTTTGTTGCCTGTAAAACAAGAGAAGTTTTCTTTACTGGTTCGCTGGCTGTCTTGGTGCACGTAGTCACGTGGACAGCACACAATACCATCCAACATTTTCATCCACTTTCTGAACCACTTATCCTTTCAAGGGTCGTGGGGCGTGCTGGAGCCTATCCCAGCTGTCTTCGGGCAGTCGGCAGGGGACACCCTGAACCAGTTGTCAGCCAATCGCAGGGCACACAGAGACAAACAACCATTCGCGTACTCACACTTAGGGACAATTTAAAGCGTTCCATTAACCTGCTATGCATGTTTTTTGGAATGTGGGAGAAAAATGGAGTACCTGGAGAAAACCCACGTAGGCACGGGGTGAATGCGCACACTCTGCACAGGAAGCCTCAATCGAACCCTGCACCTCTGCACTGTGAGGTCAACGTCGGCCACCGGGCCATCCCATCAAACATTTATGACCTCCAATTCATTGCACAGTTTAAAGGATTCAAACTTTGGGCATGTTTTCTGTATTTAAGCGCTTTAAGGAACTATCGAGATGCCCATTCTGAATACTCTCTGTGTAATTCCAGTTTCATAGTTACTATTACCTACCTTTGCTGGTGCCATTTTCCCAGAGCTGCGTGGACCCCTGATTGCTCAGACTTTGTGACAGGTTGAAGCAGACATTAAAAAGGGTCAGAGCACTTGTTGAAATCCATTGCGACTAGGGGAGGGGTTGAAGCCAGAGACGCCCTGATTGGCAAAGCACTAGTTACACAACAACTGCCCCCTCTCACCTTTTGAGATGAATGAGTATGTTGTCAGTGCACATTTACTAGTTCAGTCCGGATGAATTACACTTCTGGTTTGTATGTGTGTCTTGGTTTGCGTGTGAGTGTTGCTGACTAGACACACTGATAAAATACATATGCCTGTACACAACAATCATGCCTGTTTTTTAAACAAAAAAAAAAATCACTTTCCAAGTGATGAGGGCATTCAGTGCTAATAGGCGATACGTAGAACTTTAAACCCAGGGGAATCATTAAACCCGGAGTTTTTGTATTGACTTTTATGTGTTATGTAATGTTGTCCTGCTGGATGAGTTGATCTCGATCATGATCAAAAGTTCCTTTTTCAGTGGAAAACCTTATCTAAGGTTCAACAGAAAGCTGCACAACAACCAATCCCATGACAAAATCAGTTTATGTATATGTCTGTATATGACTTGACTGTATGTTACAGGGGCGGCCCGGTAGTCCAGTGGTTAGCACGTCGACTTCACAGTGCAGAGGTCCTGGGTTAGGGTGTGGAGTTTGCATTTTCTCCCCGGGCCTGCGAGGGTTTTCTCCGGGTGCTCCGGTTTCCTCCCACATTCCAAAAGTATGCATGGCAGGCTGATTGAACACTCTATAATTGTCCCTAGGTGTGAGTGTGGGCGTGGATGGTTGTTCATGTCTGTGTGCCCTGCAATTGGGTGGCAACTGATTCAGGGTGTCCCACGCCTACTGCCCAAAGACTGCTGGGATAGGCTCCAGCACCCCCCGCGACCCTAGTGAGGATCAAGCGGTTCGGAAGATGAATGAATGAATGAATGAATGAATGAATGAATGAATGTATGTTACGGTCTGAATCCAGATTTCAATCAATTTATAAAATACATCTTCCCCTGAAATTTTACGAGTTAGCCACGCATTTAGATTTTCCACACTCTTAATTGAACGTTCCTCATCATGATCCAAAATTAATCAGTCAAAATCTCATATACAATAGTTATTTATTTATTTATTTGTCATTCTGAAGAGGCTTGACTTTTTTTTTAAAAAAAACTTTAGAGCTGCAGGTTTAAATCTGATCCAGATTGACATTCCCTGTCCAGATCATGATCATGATTAAAAGTTAATCTGTTTGGCCCTTGGGTCATACGGGACCTAGCTCCCACCATGCCTCCTGCAAAAAAAGTCTGTATCATGTTCAAAAGTAAATCAAGTTATCATATCGACGCTATACTCCAGATTCCATCAGAATCACTTCATTTTTGCATGCGCGACAAAAGTATCGTGATTCCACACTCTTGGGCCGTCACAAAGTCCCCCCCATCGCCGATCACCACTTCACCACAACCGCATGCGTTCTAAATGGACTTTGCATGGTCTTCATGCATGTTAGGCTCATTGAAGACTGCAGATTGTACTTTGGCGTAAATGGGAGTGTGAACAAATATGTCGATACAGTGAAGAATTCATGTTTATGAGTGCTTTTTATGAAAAACGCTGAGGCAATGAGGCAGTGGGTCCAAAGGTGAAATGATGAAAAGGCACTTTTACGCTGAGAGCTGTTGCAGCAATGCAGAAGATCAGTCAACAAACTGACCTCACTTATAAGGACAGGTACACTTACGCAGTCGACCAAGATACAAAAACTGAAATACAATTCCATACAATAATTTAAAACTATTGACACCCACGAGGAGATTCTTTCAATTAACTCATGACAGCATCAATATTGTTCTTTAAACATGATCTGCAATGACATTTCCAGTGTTTCATGTGTTTTCCTGCTATAGTTGCAAAGGTCTGTCAATATTTTGCAGTTAGGCCACAGGTCCTTGGCCGACTGAAGTGACAGCAAAGGCCTGCAAATTGACGTGCGCTGTGACAATTGCCATCATATGTTGGCGTGATGCTAACCAGCCTCCTCAAAAAAAAAAAACAACGTATGTTTTAAAACGTTAGCTGAAGTCAGACTCGGTGACACTTTAACACTCCTGCTGTAGATCATTATTTATTTTTTGCTTAACTCAGACGACCTTCTGGTTCTTAAATGCATGTGTATACACACGCGCATACACACACACACACACACACACACACACACACACACACACACACACACACACACACACGCAAACAAACACTAGATATGGTTTATTGACCTTCAGCAGAGAGCTGTCAGTTCTGGGTCGATCCAGTTTTAGGGAGATTAGCAGCGCACCTCCTCCATGGAGTTGATCCACAAGGTCGAAGTGCAGAAAAAAATCAACCTCCAATCTACACTTTACTCGAGGGTTTTGTCATAAATATATCACATTAAATGACCTGTTTGAACGACTGTATCTCAAAAGCACCTTGAAATTTTGAGAAATGAACAAAATCGATACAAGCTGGTACACTGTGGCGTTTTTATCAAGAAAAATTTTTTCGACACACAACAAAAATCAGTAAATCAACAGAATGAGTATGTATAGATATATGTATCTCATTTTTACCAGAATCAGGTCATATTTCTTGTTACCCCCTTCTGGCCACTAGTTGCTAGGCAGAGTTTATAGGGTTCAACCATAACTGTGTCAGACAGACACGCAATTTTTAATTACTGTACTACATTGTATTGAATATTAAAAAAAAAAAAAAAGCGGTCATCCCCGCAAATTTGCTTGAGGTATTTTATGTTCCGTATGACTTTTAATACATGACATTACCTGACAGTGAACTCACCTTGGTTTACTTCGCAACAAGCAGCAGTTTGGCAGATGTTGATTTCCAGTATATTCTTTATCCTCCGGGCAAAATGACTGCAATTACAGCAGTTCACTGAGTTACTTAAAGTAGTTGTGAAACTCTTCTTTGTATGTGTCTCTGTGTATTATAACAGAGTATTTTCAATTAAATTAGGGTAACCAGCCATCTCTTGTTTATACCACTGAATAATATAATAGTGGGGAGCCATCATTTTTCCCTGATGATGGTGGACGACACTCTAGACTACACAGATGCACAATCAGAGATGCAAGGTGCTCTTCAATTGCCTACATCACGTACATGGCCAACAACATCATCCGCAAAGGGAGATCTTGCAGTTCACCTGCCAATGTCTTGCAAGGACCCCAGCGAGTCTCTCTATTTCCGCAATGTCAAGCACAGTGTGCTCGAGCGTACTGCACTCTGACCGCTCCGATTTTAATGCAAATGAGGGATGCCACCAGGATTGGCCGGTAAAAGGCTAGGCCCCTCCCACAACGCCGCACAAGGACACAAACGTCCTATTACCCTATTCTACCTTTGTAAAGTCAAGCAAAATCACACGAGAAAAAAAACTACACCCATGTGCACAGTTGGACTGTGCTGGGAATGACAATAGGGCCCTCTGTCTTCAGTAATTTTTTACCTTTTTTGAAATAAAAGAGCAAAAGACAAACATATGGCCAATATAGTAAGATGGCCACTTTTTGCTCATGCTTGTGATTCTGTGTGCAGGCATTATTGTCGTTCTGTGTGGCTAGCAATACAATTTAGTGGCCTTAGTTCGACTGACGCTGCACAAAGGGAGCTCCTTTGAAGTAGTGTGAACGTGTGTCCCTTTTGTGGCACATGGAGCAGCGTCCCAGCATATTTGCATGGCATGTATGGGTCACAGCGGCACTGATCTCATTCTTAATGGGGTTAATTGCCTCTCTGTTTGGACAAAGGCTTCACATGGGGCTCCAAAGTTGTACTGCGGCCCGATATTGCATCACATGGACTGACTCCGAGGATCGTCAATATTTCGGTGTCCATTTATGACTCCAACCGAGGCTTTCCCTCCAAATGTTCATTTTTATTCGATTTGACCTCATAAACGTCATACAAAGGGATTGCTCTGGCCTACCATTATGAATGTGTGAGACTTTTTATTAAGAAAAATAGCTGTTGTTCTTTTACTGTTGATTTTGCTCTCTTAAAATGACATTTAGTCCTGTGATTATAAAAATCTATCTTGTAAGAAGGACAGCTTTTTTGTATTGTGATAACTTTATGAATGGCAAATAATGACTTTATCCCCGAGTTCTTCTGACTTAATTCTCGTAAAATGACAACTTTATTCTCAAACTTGAACATTTTTCAGCGAAATTTGTTCATATAATCCTAAAGTATATTGTTGTTATACTATGATGAATGTTACTCATAGTCGTCTAATTTCATTAATCCAATAGGGTTGAGGTTGTGTTTAAAAAAAAAAAACTGAAAATATAGCATTTCGAGCAGGTAGCGTTGATATGTGTAAACAAGAGTTAGACTGTGTGGAAACACATCTGACAAGCTGATAATGTGTGGTTAACCTTTTACTCCCCACTGATAAAATTCAGCCTTCTGACTTGTCACATGCTCTCTTGCTAGCAAAAGACATGCACTAGTCCTGCAAAAACAAACAACCCCCCCCCCCAAAAAAAAAATCCCCTATGTGTATCACAGCGGGTCTTAATTATTTTTTATGGTGTTCTATTGGATTTGAAAGTGTTGCTTCACTCTGTCTGCCACTATTTAACCACCACGCCCTCATTTGGTCCATTCACAGCTGATGTTGCACAACGAACTGCCCATACTTGGGGGGGATTTGTTGCCCACGCTGTAACAAACTGCATAAGAGGCATTCCGTTTTTGAATTAGCGCCCTCTGTGGACAAGTAAGCGTATTATTTTACAACATTCTTATCGCTATTGTTTTCAAGAATACCATCAAACAAATAGACCGCGGCTATTGTAAAACTATATTCGGCATAATGTGTAACGCGGTGATTACAAACCACTGTGCTGCGAGAGATCAGAAGGTGTGCCGCGGGAAATTGTCCAGTTGAACTTAATTTGTCCCCAATTTATTAATTTACTACAAATCAGGATTACTGTTGATCTATCTATGCCAACGACCTGTTGTACCTGTGTGTTCATCTATTGCCATATTAAATATCCAATGACGATCCTTGATTAAAGCCAACCTGTGCAGCCACACATAATGGACATACCATTAATCACCTCTGGCAGGTAATTTCCCAAATATTGAATATGCCACTCACACTTGATAATAAGCGTGTATATAATAGTGTCATACATAGGGTAGCCGCCTTTCAGATCTGGAAATAAGGGACACTCCTCACGGCGTCACGGCAAAACCTCGAAATTCGAGGGGTTGCCTGCCTGTCCCTATACAGTAAATTAGGTTTAGACTTTTAGTTAAGAATGCACGAATGTTACATTGCGCGTACGGTCAATAAAGTTATTCGTAACGGCGGCAGTTTAACACTGGAACAAATACATTTTTATTTTTACTGTTTCACGTTGGATGAAATGTATATTTTATATTTCGAAATCCAAACGAATTGGGCGGGGACCATATTGACACCAGTTTAGATGTACATATGAGAGCCACAGGAGGGCGCTCTAGAACATCTTTGTAGAGGCGCAATCTTCCGCAACACGATTGATAAACATTTAAAAACCTATTGATTTGTCACCGAATCGTATGATGTAGGTACAGATGCAGTATATAAATGAGATAAGGGGAAAGAGTCGCTATATTAGGAAAAAGAAATCCTCAACAAAGTACAGTCGTCAGGGTTTTTTTTTTCAAATTAGGTGTTGCAGATTTAATTTAATTTTCTAGAATCTAAAATTATAGTCGAGCCCAAGTATTTTACCCCGAGCGTTAAACATTTCTAATTTCTAAAAAATAAAAAAAGTGAATGAAATTGAGATAGAATGGCCCATAACTGTGATAATAAATGTTTATCTGCAGCCCTGTCGAGTCCCAACAGCTGTTCTCAACAAACATCTCTCTATAGTCAGCTCAACGTTACGCTCAAAATGTATTCCCATAAAATCATCAGTCCTCCCGCCCCCTCATCTAATTTCAATTTTATTCCCGTAAAATGGCAACATTAGTCATGTGAAATTGCAATTTTAACTCTTCAAACTTCAGTTCACCCAAAGCTTCTGAAAGGGGGGAACAATAGCTTGATTTGTCAAGATTTCAAATTCGATCAGCAAAGGGCCAATTGTTTGATGTCTCTGAACGACGATGCTGGACGATTACCCTGTGGTGTGGGCTGTGTTACAAGTGTTTGTCTTTATCTCCTAGCAACCGCCGGGAATCTCTTCCCAGCACAGTCATGAAGTGACCCGCATGTCCGCCTTGTATTTATCTTGGCACGCCGAGCGGCGTAACACAACAGATACAAGTTGCCCTTCGTGCAGGATGAGTCACGCCGTTGATGCTGCAATTCCACCCTCGCATTCGCAAATAATATGTTGACATTAATGGAAGCCGCCGCTTACATAAATAAAAGCTCTGTAAGCAAGTGGGAGAAATATGCATGTGTGGTCCAACTTTGTGCTTAGTGTCCAATGACCATATACAGTAGTAACATGTCGACTGTGTTTGTGGGGAATACAGTTGAAAGATATATTGATCGGGTCTCATAATGTACTGTTTCCCAAACTTTATTGAGCAACTCAGGGGTGTACACACTTTTGTTGCCAGCGGTGGCTGTGTTGATTTATTTTCGCGGGACTGTAATCATACTCTATTATACAATACACTATTATCTGACTACACCCTGAACTGGTCGCCAGTCAGTCGCAGGGCACGTACAGAGACGAATAACCATTCACACCCACATCCTCATTGTCACTGAGTGGGAACTGATCCCACGTTGGCCACACACAATCCAGGCGATTGTATCACGACACCATCAGCAACTCCATGAAATTACGTGAGCAAGTAAATCTTTTTTGACTTTGCTATTTATGAAACTGTCGGCGAGCAGCACGGCGACCTTCTCAGGCATGACTTCGCAAACAGGTTAAATTAGCCAGTGGTGGCTACCTGCAAGGTAAGCAGAGCTGCTTTTGGGTTTTGTTGGATACACAGATTAAATTTACCTTAAGATAAGTAAGTACCACTTACATGCTCGATGAAGTAGTCGACGCGGTGCGAGGGGGGATTTGGGTTTTGGAAATATGTTTATGTACCACATAAACACTATTAGACTAAATGTCACTTATGTGACCTTTGACACTTTGAGAAGATTTTCTATTGAATGTCATTTTGTATGCATGCTTCCATTTATTTCATTCTATCTCTCTCTCCCTTCCTTTTTGTTTTTACATTTTAAAGTAAAATTTCCAACTTTCTCAAGCAACTCTACAGTAATGTAATTTATGTACATGTAATTCAAGCACCAGTGCAGAAATGCATGTTTATCTCTGAGCACCATGCACCACAAATGGCATCAAGGCGCAGCAGAACTTCCTCCCTGTGTCTTCTCACCATCAAAGTTGCGTTTCCCACTGCCCCCCCCCCCCACTCGCCCTCACACACACACACACACACACGCTCACACACAACTTAACACAGTGTTCAAATCATGCAAAAAACACAAGTGGTGAAGAAAGAGTAACCCTATAAGATGACCAAATGACACAAAGGGGTCCACATGCAGTCAATGCCAGGTAGTGTGTGACTTTTCAAACAGCCCCAAAAAGAGTGGAGGAGAGCTGGTGTTTATTTCTTGGGGTGAGGGGGCGGGGGTGTTTTTATTTTGCATGTGGCTTGTGGTGATGAAGTGGAACATACATATGCAGAAGCTGAAGTTGAAAGTATGTTTTTTTTCTGCATTCTATCAGCAAGTGTGTGATGACATACAAAACCCACATAAGTGTATATTTTAAATCCCCCCCCCCTTTCTGGGAGAAAATAGCAAAAGTGAAATGTCTTATTTTGAGCATTCACAAAATACCATACTGTACTAACTTTATTTATAAAGCATTTTCAAATGTAGTGTCACTGCTTTCCCATTGCCACTCGGAAAAGGGATATGAAAGAATTGTCCTCAATGTTTGGAATGCAGAAAATATTGGCACAAATGCGCAACATTCTATTTTCCGTTTGTGGATTGAAATGTGGTTAAATGACATCTTATTTGCATATTTCATTTTATGGTTTTTTTGTTTTGTTTTGTTTTTTTACTATTGACACTGTGGTAGAACAGTGGTTGGCACATCCGCAACACAGTCAGGAAATTCGACTTTGTATCACAGTTGGATCATTTTTGTGGACTCCGCCTTTACCCCCACATTCCAAAAAAACGTGCATGTTGGCTTGACTGAAGACTCTCAACCGCACGTGTCAAACTCTGGTCCACGAGGATTGCTATCCTGCATGTTTCAGATGATACAAATTCTCATTTCATCAGCAAGCTCTGAAGTAGTTTGGCGCCTCTACAAAACTGTCCATTGTTGTGGATGTGAATTTGAATGCTTCTTTGTCTACACTGTATGTGCCTTGCGGCTGGCTGTCAACCAGTCCAGCCAGTGATGAACCTTTACTTATTTTATTTTTTAATAATTCAGTTTATTTTAAGAATTAATCAAGAAAAAAACTGGATTATTTTAACTTTTGTCATTGATTGTTTTGATGTCATCTGTTGCTTTTTTTAAATTATAATATCTAAAGGATCGTCAATGGTGGTGTGTTGGAATTGGCATCCTCATGCAGGCGTGGGTTTTCTCCAGACAATCTGGTTTCTTTCCACATTCCAAAAACATACATGGCAGGTTAATGGGGCACTCTAAATTGTCCCTAAGTGTGACTGTAAGTGCGAATGGTTGTTTGTCTTTGTGTGCCCTGTGATTGGTTGGCAACCAGTTCAGGGTGTACCCTACCTACTGCCCAAAGACATCTGGGATAGGCTCCAGCACACCCGTGGCCCTTGTTACGATAAAGCGGATCAGAAAATGCATGAATGCATGAAATTTACAACCGGTATGTAAACATGCAGTGACTGTGACGTACGTAACCAGGAAGTGAGAGACACAAATTGAAAATAGGCCACAAAAAAAAAAAAAAAAAAATTAGCCGGAGAATTCGGGCAACTAACATCATCATCATCATTGTTCTTCATAAGTATCGTCTCTTCCCCCCCCCCCACCCTAGTTTTTACTTTTTCAACATGATCATTGTTTTTGACTAGCGTAAGAGGTGACGTCATCACACAGAGATGAGGTGGAGGAGGGGGCGGAGGCACTTCCAGAAGAAGAAGAAGAAACGGAACTTCAGTGAATGAAGCTCGACTTCCACCAGAAGACTCATAAGGTTTTCATCAAGATAAAGTAACACCATTTCTCCTTTTTCTTTCTTTTTTTTGTTTTTTTTTGTTTGCAAGCCTCGTGTGAAGAAGGTCCCTTGGTGGCAGTTTCTCGTCTGCTTCTTGCCTTCATTTCGATAGGTATGGAAGCATGTCTCTGTCTGTGCAAAGTGGCGTTTGTTTAGAAGACGAAGAGTAACGAGTAAGGTTTCGCTCAAAGGTGTGGCGACCTTTGTGTTGAGATATGAAAATCACTCATCGGACTGCGCTGTAACATAGCCTATTGTATCCAAAAAGTAACCTTAACTCAGCATGCAGAGGTGAAAAAAGTAGCTGCTAATATGCTGGACCAAGGTACTGTAGAAGTACATAAATATTTGGGAAAGAAAAACAATCAAACAAACAAAAAAGTCGGTTACTGATTTGAACCAGTTAATTCTTTGATTTTCACAGCACTTAAAAAAAAAAAACAACCACACCTGACACCAATTGCTGATGTACCTTAAACTAATCTAACATTAAACATAAATAAAACATACATTTTAAAACAATAACACGTAACACAATTTATTAAAGAAACAAGAAAATAATCTCGGAGGCTACCGGTGAAGTGAAAGCCAAGCAATAAAAAAGGGTTTTAAGTTTCACCAATGTCAAGTGAGGGGGGGCTTGTCTGATATGCACAGGGAGGTCCTCCCAGCCAGCAAAAGGAAAATAAAATGTACAGACTCAGAATTGTTCTCAAGTGTGAAAGTAAAACTTATTTTTTACTGTCAGTTATATACAATAATACCCAATTCATCTAATTGCACAATGAATTATAGCTAACTAACTATCTTTGGCTCAGGCTTTTATGCTTTTAAAACATGTCCCTGTTGTTTTGCTACCTGGAAGTGTTTTTTTTTTTTTTGTCACAACCGTTTCCATTTTTTTCTGCCTTTATAAGACCCTTATTAGTAAATATTCTTCATGAATGAAATTCTCAACCACAGTTGACTTGACTTCTCTATTTACATCTTTTTACGTGTTGTCCTTCCCAAAAGCTGAAAAATTAAGAAGCCTATTTTGACAAAGTAAAGAAGGGCTTGAAAGTACGGATATCTGTTTACAAACAATATGCCCATGGAGTGCTGCTTCACAACCACAAAGATGTCAGTATGTACTGGAAATAACAGGCTATTCCCTCAAAAATGTGCAGTAATTTGACGTTACTGTCAATATTAGCCCAAAGTGCTATCCTAGCAGTTCTTCACCGCAACAAGAGAGTCCAGGAAAAACAGGAGCAATTCTGAAAAGTCCTCAATTTTGTTCCCCCTATCTGAAATTTTTCCAGAATCCAAGAGGCCAATTTTTCATTTCATAATGACACGTCACATTATTTTACAACAAGAAAAAGCCAAAGCCGTGTTCATCATTTGATTCTCCGTTAACACCTGTCAAATTCTCCCCCTGAAAATGTTGGTTGAATTCCAAGTTGGATGGCCTCAAGTGCTTGTGAATCGCGGAGGTTACATTTCTGTATAGCATTGAAGCCTAACTAGAATTGAAGGTTTGCGTGTTGGCCTTCAAAACTCCATGAGCCCATTTTGATTTGATTTTCCTTCACACATTTGCGCATGGCACAGCAGCTCCAGGTGGCCACCTTCTCCTCTTCCACCACAGTTCCACATCCTTGAGGGGCAGGCAGCGTCCCTCCGCCACGCCGCCTTTCTGAGCCACCCACGATGGTGGGCATGTTGCAGAGGGAAGTGCTACTACATCCCAAAACTAAACAAAACCAGGAAAGCGATCTTGTTTGTGCTTGCTAAGTTCAAGGGCAAGCTTCCATTTCAAAATGACTCCACTAGGAAATCCCCGTCCCCTCTCAGAAGTTTAAGTTTTATGTTCAGTATTTATAATGTTAGTAGTTAGTTCTGGAAGTGTGTGAATCAAAAGTATTTTCTGCTTTTTTTCAGACAGACCGGGCCGGGTCATTCCTGCCTTTGTGTTCGTGAAATGTGAGGGTCACTGAGTGGGTTTTTGTGTGACAAAGTGTGAGGGTGACGGGTGGGGGAGGAGGGCACTGCCAAGTTGCCGCTGGCATTGAGGGGGCCGGCCCGCCGCACCCGGTGAAAAGGTTAAAGGTTGAAGCGGCTCGTCTTTGAGGATGAAGGAGAGCATTCTGGGCCGTTCTGGGCCCCCCAGTGGTGTGTCTAAGACGGGGGCGTGGCGGTGTCGGCGTTCCTCTGAGCGGCCTTTGTTGGGCTGAGTGGCAACCAGATCAGGAGCCTCGCTTTAATTCACACACAGGCATGTGCATGCTAATGAGACGTGGGAATGAAATGGCTTTACAAGTAGACACTGTTCCCCAGTCGTTCCCAATGACTCTGATCGAAAAAGTGTTCCCGCAGAAAATGGTCAGAGAATTATTATTATTTACTGAGTCAATTGAGACGACAGCATTATTTCACTTTGTTTGGTGGTAGTGCATCGGCTCAACTACGTTTGGGTCTCACTGCTGTACCCAAGCAGCGCCTTAAAGCCAAATTGCAGCGATGAACGGGCCCTTGAAAGCCCCTTTTTTCAGCCTATCTTCAAAATGACGGTCAAATTTGTGACGTCAAGCCGCACCAAAGCGAAAAAAGCTTCGCAATGCATCGGTAACCATTTGTCTAGCACCCTGCTTGCAATTGGTCCCTTTTTTTTCCGGTTCCCTATTTGGGAGCTCGTCAATGTAGGCGCCATGGACTTTGCCCAACATGGCCAACTCCCTGTTCATTTTTGATCCTGTGCCTGCCCCTCCCCAAAACTGTTGTCATGAGCTATTTTTTTCTTACTCTCCAGCGGGTGCTCCTTTGTGTGTTTTGGGATGTTGTGTCAGAGAATCCTGAAATACATACTGTACATTTTCACCAGGATTCACATGTTGACACAAAAGCGGAGTTAAAGTTATTTAATTAATCCGAAGATTCAAACGTTTCATATCAGAAGAGACTTTACTTTCCCGTGCTTGTTTTTTTTTTTTTTTTCCATTTTGTAAAGATGATCTGTGATGACTCTTCCTTCTTGAGTTCTCACTGCAGGGCATGGGTGTCCTTTTTCTCCCAATGTTCCAGCTTGCCTGCTGCGCCGCCGTGCCAAAACACGTCGTCTCAGTCGGGCCCGAAGAATGTAGTCTTTGCTCTTACAACCAACAGGAAACTGATTCACAAACAGAACTTACATTGTAACTGTTTGTGTTGAACTTGATTGATCCAGCTGGGCTCTCTCATGTGACAAAAGATAAGGGAAGGTCTGCAAACTTTGAGAGAACGCTTGCCACTGATGAGATGAGCGTGGATGCTGCTCCGGTCGCAGTTTTATCAGAACAGGACGTGTCTTCACGAAAAACACACCAAATACTGTTCTTGATGGAAGTAATGTTTTTGAAGAGGTCATGTTATGAAAACCGTTTTTTACTTGCTTGTATGCTGATAATTTGGTTTTTGGTGCGCTGCCCACTCTTAAAGTGTGAAATCAAATTGGGGATGGGGGGGGGGGTATAACGGTTAAATTAGCCAGTAGCAGCATTGTGCATGCAGCATTCACTCGGTCAGGATGCAGAGGTGTGAACATCTCCTGCTCTGCTGAGAGTCTAAAAGTCTCTGGAGGTTTCTAACGATACCACAAAACGGTAGATTTATTGCTCTTTAAACATTGCTAGAAGGGTTGGAAAAGTCGCTAAATATGGCAACAGTTTTCATGTGACAGAACTGAAAATGTGCTGTTTTGACCGAAGAATGTTGGAGACCTTTTATTAAGACGTGGAAACTCTTTTTTTTTTTTTTTTTTTTAAAGTTGTGGAAAAGAAAGACATGGCCTATGTGTCCTTTTAGATGGTGGGCTGCAGGATTTGGAAAGTTCATAACTTTATACCGCCAAGCGATAGCAATCTTTCAAGCCGGCCACAATAGGCATCGATACAAGTTGGTGCAATGGCAGGTGGAAATTTAGCTAAAAAAAGAGAGAAAATGGCAAAAATGCGTTATCCATTTACACTTAAAAAAAAAAAGAGGATAACAAAGTACAATCTGTTTACCACAAAGTAGAACTGCCACAACAGCACGTCTGAGTTCCAATACAAGCCATCAATGTTAGCTACCGGTAAATTAATGTAAGCCTACCAGCCCTAGTTGTAATGTATTGTCACGTCTCCGCAAATAGACACAATGACCGGTTCACTTTCAATCGCTTTATTGAACCAATGGTGACGTGAGAAACACAACAAAGTACATTGATAGATGAATTGCAACGGCCACAACTGAAACTTAAAGGCTTTTGACGCGCAGACGGTTAGCTAGTTTGCTGTTAGCCGCTAACCTAAGCTCCACGCAGCCAACTGTACATTCATATTCCTTGACTTGTAGGCTACTGATTATTGATACAAGTAAGAATCTTTTTTTGTTTTGTTTTTTTCTCCTTTACCGTAGGACTCAATATGCTAAGGTCAGTCTGACCTCATAGCTGGCTGCGGCTATGGTGGAGTTGGATGTGTAGTGTCTGTTTAACAAATGTTTTCTGAAAGTGAATTGCCCGTTGGATTTGTGAAACAAACCATGTGGTGCTTCAAATTACACTTTAACAAAAAAAACAACAACAAAGGAAACCAGTCCTGCTGTCTTGTTTGAGTAGCTGTGTGTCGGTGATGTAAGATTGGTGACGCGCCCTCTAGTGTGGTTTTGGTTTGAGGCTGTTCAGCCAAGATGGAGAATGGGCAGTGGCGCTGTGACCAGCTTTAGTTTGGGCTCGCCTCTTTTCTAAAAATGGGGAAATGGATCCTAAAATCTAAAACGATTGAAAAAGTGTGACAGCGATTTGCAGTGATTAGTGATACGGCTCAGTTTGTGACTACGCGAGTGTAAAAGTCATAGAGTGTTGATCTTGAAAGGAACTCTAAAAAAACACGATGATGCAGTGGTACCTTGAGATCCAAGTTTTCTTTCATTCCATGACCATGTGTCTCAAATCATCGTTCCCCATTCAAATGAATGGAAATGTTGTTAATCTGTTCAAGTCTCTGAATAGCACCCCTCAAAAATACTGTCATTCCTCAGTAATCTGCAGTAATATTATTATTTTGTGGAGGGTAAAGAATTTATTCCTACGACTATGCTATATTACGTCTAAGTGTTTTCTCCACTGAATTTCTTCATATATCCGTTGCGTCAAGGATTATAACGGTGCTGCACCGATGCCGTACGTTTGCCTGTCCATGCCATTTTGCATTTTGCAAACCCCCCCAAACACCACTTTTGTCATTTTTATCTCAAGGCAACACTGTAATAATTGTTCAGAACTGTTAATTCCTTGATGGAGGGCACATTGTTTTCAACTTTGCACAGACCGACTGGAAAATGTGATGATGTTGTTGTAAAGGCCACCAGAGCAGCTTTGTTTCTCAACGCAATGTTCATGTTGGCCCGCTGACTGCTGCCTACTGTGAGGGCGTTGGGAGATCTCGCTTGCGCGCGTATAAGCATTCGAGTTGAGGCTTGTGTCACTGCGGGAGTGCGAGAATGAGCAGGTCCACGTTACACGTCCCACATCCATCTCCAAAGGTATCAAGTGTTTTTATCGGCCGAAGTCAGCATCACGCTGGAGTCGGGGAAAGATGTTAAGAGTTAGCACACTCAGCAAAAATACACTAATACAAGACGACTCTGAAGGAATGATGATAGGAATCTCTGAAAACCAAACAGAGGCTGCTTTGATCTGAGGCTTTTGCATCTGACATGCATCACATCAACAAAACATCTCCATGTCGACTTAAGTTTCATATAAAATCTAAGAGCACAATCATTAAGTGAGAATGAATGAAAGACACTATTGATGACTTCTAGCACACAGCTTTTTAAGTTGAAGCCTTTGCATTATAAATGCCAGCATTATTGTCAAGTCGAAAAGTCCCTTTTAGGTTCAGCAGTTCGCTGCATGATCCGGTTACTCAAGGGGGCCTGCTAACTGCCACTTTGAGGTGTGTTTAAGCTCCATCCAGCTGTTTAAAGGGGCAAAACTGCTCATTTGTGGTCATGGTAAGTCTTTATACCGTGAACAGTGTGATATTTATAATCACCTCAGAACCAGGAGTGGCGTCATCTACTAGGGTGGCTTGAACAAAAGGCACTGAAAACAAACGTAAACAGATATGCTTTGACATGCATATAAACACTGTAGCCAGTGTGTTTATGTTGGCGGTAATCTGCATGTACGCAATACTGTTTAGACGGGATGCACCGGCCCGTCTGCCGGGCCTTTGTGGTGTCATCAAGTTTTGCGTTTGTGTGATTGCTAATGTGTTAAACCATGCATGCGACAAGACAAAAGTCTACCAAGGCTTGTGAGGACCAGAATAAAAGATGGCCCGGCGCAAACATATGCACAAGCTGACAACCTTCGCTTCGGGGATAATTACAATGCAAAATGTGCAAAATAACAAAAACTAAACTATTGTTTATTTGTGCTCCTCAGACGTTGTCGTGCGTGTTGTAGCAGACCTCAGATAAACGTCTGAGAAAAAGATTCTTCATATTGTGGCTTTGAAATGTCAGCTATGCTTTACCTTGAAGTGGCCTCTGATAATATCAGACAACGGCAAAACATGAAGAGCGGCAAAGTGTCGCAAGGTTTAACTTCAAGGTACAGTGTGTAGAATGTAGTGCCATCTCGTGGTCAAGTAATAGAATGCAATGAGCCAAGCGCGAAGCGCGTGGATTTTGAAGCACGGGGACTACGGTGCCTCAGAGAGACGACTTTTCGCAAACCTACACTGTCGTCTAGCAGATGTGCAAGCAAAATGTCTTTCCAAGCGACTTCTCGTACTCCCTTCAAGTGACTAAGGAATTGCATGGCAAATATACGCACTGTCATCGTCATTTTGAGGAACTACATACACTAAGTTCGTCTCCTTCGAGTATCCGTAGCAGAAAGATCGCGACAAATCATGGCAGCCTCCTGTTGGGGTGTCGCGCCCTGTGTAATATAATTAGCGATTACTCCACCTACAATTCATTAAAATATATTGATGTGCTAGAACATGTATGCATATTAATAAAAATAATAGTGAGTCTTTGATAGAATAATAAAACTCAACAAATATTTACGCGTTTCCTTCAGCCCCCAACCAACCCTAATTCTTGAATTTACACAGGAATCAGTAAATCATAAATCAGATGACAACAATCATGCAAATCATACCTAACCATGTGAAGTGCATTTTTAAAGCACCATATCAAACGTCTGCATCAATAAACAATGGTACTGTATTTAACATATAAACCCAAATAGCAGCCTTTGAGATTAGAAAAATGCATTCTCATGCCTTGCTATGTTGATTTGCATTTGGTTCAATGTTCAGCCCTACTTATAAGCAAAACATTCAATGAGTTTTGTTTTTTTCAAGATAAGATCATGAAATGCTGCTGCCGCTCGAAACTCCCCTGATTGCAAATCAAACCCTCCTGAAAAGAATAATGCAGCTACAGTTGATGTCATGTGTCGACTTGCCACTTATGATTGACGTCACGCTTTGTGGAATGCCGGCGGAGGCCCGTAAACTTCCAAACCCCGCCTATCAATGATGTCAAGTCATAGA
This sequence comes from Hippocampus kuda, assembly GCA_901007745.1. NCBI lineage: Eukaryota > Metazoa > Chordata > Actinopteri > Syngnathiformes > Syngnathidae > Hippocampus > Hippocampus kuda. The sequence goes on along the minus strand of CAAKHF010023589.1, from coordinate 9,972 downwards.
AAGTGTGTGACTAATACGGCGGCAGGAGGGAGCTGGTTTGTCCGTTAACGTGATTCATCAAGTCGGGGGACATCTGGAAGTGCTGCTCGCAGCTGGCCCAGTAAGCAGAGTTGCTGGGAATGGCGAGCTCTATTCTGAGTCTTTCATGAAAATGTTGCCGGTTTCAAACACAAGAGAAGACTGATGAATCACCGCGGTCCGGGAATGCACATGTTTACATCTGTGACTCCCACTTGGCTTAACCTCTCGTGCTCCTTTTGTGCGTCTGTAGGTGTGAGTTCCTGAATGCGCCATGGAGGAGGGAAGCTGCTTGGGTTCGTTATAAACTAGTCGGGAGCATCAGAAGTGGATCTCTGCTCTGACGACTGAAGAAATACAGTCAAACACTGGGGAAAGTATTTTCTCCTCTGCTACCCTTTTGGATCACAACAACTTTCCAAGTGGACTGTAAAGGACCTTGAAAAGTTTGATTCCAAGAGTGCAGCCATGTGCCATGTGATTGTAACATGCCGCTCCATGCTCTGGACGCTGCTCAGTATCGTTGTGGCCTTCGCCGAGCTCATCGCCTTCATGAGCCCCGATTGGCTGCTGGGATTCCCTCGCTCCGATTCCGGCGTGAACCCCGGTGAATACCGGCCCTCTCTGGGCCTCTACAGCCGCTGCCTCCGCCTCGCCACCCGGGGCGGTGGGGTGAGCTGCGGGCCCTACGCCGGCACCTTCTCCGAGGTGGCGAGCGGCTTCTGGCAGGCGGCCATGTTGTTTCTGGCCGCGGGGATATTGGTGCTCGTAGTGGTGGCCTGCATCTCGATCTTCAGCATGTGCTTCCAGAGCATCCTGAGGAAAAGCATCTTCAACATCTGCGGTCTGATGCAGGCCGTTGCAGGTAGGCTGCTATCCATACAACAAACTAAAATCTTCACTTGGCTCTGTGAATGTTTCATAAAATGACTGCAGGCCTTGTCGCGCCCCTCAAAATTAACTCGTCAGCAGCTGATCTGGGACCTGTTGCGTCCATACTTGACTCCCCTCCCCCTGTCTGTTCTCTGTCCAGGCCTCTTGCTTATGGTGGGCCTCATGCTCTACCCCGCTGGCTGGGGTTCCGAGAAGGTGACGGGCTACTGCGGGGTCGAGGCCTCCCCATTCAGGCCGGCCTTGTGCTCCCTCGGCTGGGCCTTTTACGCGGCCATCGGGGGAACCCTGGTGACCTTCCTGTGCTCCGTTTTGTCAGCGCAGGCCGAGATCGCCACCTCCAGCGACAAGGTGCAAGAGGAGATCGAAGAGGGCAAGAGTCTCATCTGTGTGCTGTGACACCACGGAGTCATCCTGAGCGTGGACTTGTTGAGATGGGAAGCTGGAGGTGTTGTATTTCTTTATTTTTATTTCTTCAACACTTGCTTTGCGACCTTAATAATCCCTGGTTAAATTGAGACAAAGACTTTGGGGCATTTGCTGGCAAAGTGCGCACCACTGAATGAGACTGAGTTCATCTGCACACTCTAACAAAACCAAACCAAGAAACCTAAACCTGTACATACCACTGTTCATGCAATTTGTTTTACCTTCCCCCCGAGTATATAATGACTTTTAGTTCACAAACTCTGAAATTCAGGCAGTCTGTTGAACAATTAGGTGAAAACGTATTTCGAGTGATGATGCGCCACCTGGTGGCGAACATGGTGAATTAGCGCCTCCACAGAAACGTCATAGTCTTAATGTTTCAAGATTTTAATTCAAGTCTTTTTCAGATTTCTTCCATCAACACACTAAATGTGAACACGAATCGATACTGTGAAGTGTGTGTGCGTCTAATGTTAAATTTTGGGTGACTGTCAAACCAGTATTAGCTGAACAAGATGATTGTGGTTGTATTTACAGTGACATTTAACAGCAGATCGCATTCTGATCTTCGGAAAGGGTTCTTGTATTGAATTTCAATTGGATCACACTTTGCAAGTGTTCCTAATTTGGTGGCCGGCGAGTAAACAGCAATAAATAAACACCGTACAGTAGGTGTCCACTAGAATAGATTACGACGTCATTGTACAAGTAATTCTCTTTCAAACTAATTAAGAGAAGTCACGTTCATGTTTGTAGTTATATTGTAGAAGTTCCATGATTTTTTAAAATATTTTTTTGCTCATAGTCGCAAGAGAGCAGTTTGGCTCCTCCACCTAAATGTGACTCCTCTCCATACAAGTGTGCCATGACGCATTTGATTGCTCTTATTCAACACAGAAGGCAAAGGCAAGCAATTAGGATTTTGAGAAAGTGAGCGGAGCACTTTTGTTTGTTACATTAACAAGAATCTTATTGTTTTGGTGAATGAATGAATTGCTGATGTTAGTATGGAGAAATACAGTATGTATGAATAAATTGCTTGTTAACATAAGTGTATTATTGATGGAAGCTTGAAACATCGAGAATTAAGATTAACAAAAAAAAAAATTGTATGACAAAAAGTGTGCTCGTGTGCGCATTTTGTCGCCTACAACAGTGTAACGGGGAACCAGCATATCACATTTTTATAAAAAATTTTTAGATTTCTTTTCATGGGTCAGCACTTTGCTACAATGTAGTCAGTGACAACATTGAGTACATCCCTCGGTGAAAATGTCCCAATGATACTCGGGATACAATAGTTTGTGGTCACCAGTTTACTTCCAGTTCCCTACAATCATGTCAGTTTTATTGTTCAATTCAGTTGTACGAGTTGCAGGTCATATTCATTGAATGGTGAATGATACAATACAGTATGTGCCATGGCAGGACTTGTTTCGGAAATGGCCTCTGACATGAAAATAGTATCATCAATAGTCCACAGATTGTCTCTTTCAAATCTTTATTCCATGTTAATACCATAAATATACAAAACTGAAAACTATTTCACATGCGACAAAGGCCGGACGAGAGTGCATCGAATTTTCTTTTGAAACGCAACTCCTAATGAGGGGCACCAAATCATCTTTACAGAATGTACAAGTACGGTATTCCTCTTAAATTAGTTTTCGCTCTTGATTCAGTGAAATAACATGATCACATGTCTAAAACACATCTTTTTTTTTTTTTGTTCACATTCTTAAGTGTAGACCGGCTTGCACAATACAACTTTCAATGTTTGTGAAGTAAAATATGTCTAACGAACACATCACAAACTGAGATTTTTTTTAAAAAATGGACATTTGGTAGATTTCTCACAGCTTTTGTGAACGCACAGTAGAATAACACTTGAGGGATTTGTCATATTTAATCAGCCATTCCTTGAATACAAGCACACCGTTTGATGCATGTAACACGGTAAATCTTGGAGAACCAAAAAGAACATAAATTATGTCATAAATAAAAACAGCTAACAGAAATGTGCTATCCAAAAAACAAGACAAAAGAAATACTGCGGAAACTTAGCGTCAGGCTATTAATGTCGCGATTAGACTTCCGACAATTTAGCTGGAACACTCCGATCAAGCTCCACTTCATCATTTGCAACAATAACAGTGCAGTCATTTGCCGTATGGCGTAAACCCCCCCCGTAATGCGAGGGAGTTGTGATAGTACAATTCCAGTTGGTGACAGTAGTCTGTACAGCTTTTCAACACAGTGATTCTCAACCACGAGTCGGAAATTCTCAGATTTGACATGATTGGTCTGGAAATGGAGATCTATCCACTGCAAATAATGTACATTTGTTCCTCAATATAACCCGGAAGAACAAAGAAACACTTATTTTACGAGGTGGCAGAAGGTACAATTAACCTGTGTATTTATTGTTGCCGTTCTTAGAACCGAATAATACCTTTGTGTTCAGCGACACAGGCCCAGATTTCACACACTCAATTTGTGAATTAATTGATACGAGATCATTATTTTCAATATTCTGTACGTACTTTTCGTTTTGGTGGTGTACCCAGAAAGTTGTCGAACAAAACAAAATGTGCCTTGGCTCAACAAAGGTTCTATGTCATTGTATGCGGGGTAATGTGCACCATTCAGTCACATGCCATTAACATTGAGAGGATTAAAGCAAAAAAAAAAAAAAGTACATTGATACCATTTCATCTGTTTCACAAGGTGGATCACATGACTCATATCCCCGGTCACCTCCCTTTTAGGTCGGCCTATTTGCTGAGTCGAGTGCGAGTCTCCTTTATGAGAAGGAAGCCAAAAATAGCGATAGGCCACGTCCAGATTGATAGCAGCTTCAGACTTTTTCCGCGACGGGCTACGCGGGCAAATGTCACACGCGCAAAAATAAAAAAACAAAAAAACAACCAAAAACCCCACACATCTTTTGAGTCATCCTCCTTTTTTACCAGGCGTCCGTCCGTCAAACAGCCAAATGGACATGCAGCTCACATCTCGGGATGCGCGACGCTAATGATTTAGCAACCTCGTTGAGTGCTTGAACTTGCACACGTTATGCCGTCACTCAATGTGGCTGCCGAGTTACTGACCCGTCCAGTCAAACAGAAGGTGAATGGGAGGGGTTATTTTTAGGTGTGGGGTTGTTAATCCCAATAATGGAGATGACGAGGAGGAAGCGTGACTCATTCGGGGCCGGGAAGGACACTAGCAGGGTCAGTGTTAGTTGTGGAGTGAAGACATTTTTTAGCAAATCGGGGGGTGATTGAGCGGAGACAGTTTTGTGACTTAGTGTGCGAGAATGTGTGTCTACGGATGAGGTTTGAAGGCCCCGCGGGCGGCGTTGGAAGCGGCGTTAGCCGCGGCGTTGGCTGCTGCCGTCTGGACAGTCTTGTTGGACATGACGCCAGTGGCGAACTCCTGCTGAGCCTTCTCAAAGCTGGCGCCGGTGGTCCGATACAGTGCGTGTACCTGCGCAGGTGCTTGAAATTAGCTTAGACTTTTAAAAGAAAAAAAAAATGTTGACGCACAAGTGACAGGATATCTCCTGCGGCCATTTTCAGGGAGGTTGGCTACATTCCTGTGGATCTTAAATTTCTGAAGATGTGCAACACAAGATCATCCAGGTGCTTGCAGATGGTCTCGTTGCCTTTACCTTGAAGGTGCTTGCCAATCATTTGCGTTCTAATCTCCTGAGACAACTCTCTCCTTGGCTTCCTCCCTCCCCCCCATCATTAATGTGTCACACGTCGTGTCCTCATACAGCACGCCGACTACTTGTCATCCTTTAAAAAGGCCCACTGATAAGTTTGAAGAAACCTATGATGCTAATTAGAGGACAGACTTTGGTTGAACACCTCAATTTGAGTTTGTTTTTTCTTTCATGAACCGAGGGTTAACAATAATGTACATAGATGGATTTGTGAGTTTGTAGGAAGAGTCCGTTACCTTTTTAAACATGATGAGTGAACCCACGGAGAGCGTGGTGAAGAGTGCCGCAATGAGCAACATGATGATGCCCACCGGGATGCTCGTGTTCAGGCCCATTAGAGCTGTGATCCAGCCACTGCGAAACAACGACAACAGTGACCTGAAATGCGCCACCATTTGAAGCGCGCTGTCGAGCGCGGCAGTTAAACTCGCTCACCATGTGCCCCAGCCAGTGATGCCGATGGTTTGTAGCACGTGAACTCCAAACTGGCAGATGTAGACGAAGAAGAATACGAAGAAGCGAAAGGAACTGTCGCTCCTGTAGGGGAAACGGAGGAGTGCATACAAAACGCTTTGTCTAAGTTGCGGATTTTCAAACACTTATTTTTTTGTAATATGTTTTGAAGTGTTTGAAGAGTGTTGTGGGGGTCAACCTTTTTTTGTTTTCTAATGTTGGTTTTCTAATCTCTACAGCATGGCGTCAAAGTCAAGGCCCGGGGGCCGGATCTGGCCCGCCACACCATTTTATGTGGCCCGCAAAAGCGAATAAATCATGTCAAGATCCATGATGCTTGCTAAAGTCTGAAGCAAAATTTCAAATTGTCATATGTAATCCACAATAACAGTCATTATTCTTGACTTCTGATTGTAAAACTATTTATTCCCAAAATTCATAACGGCCCCCCAAGGGAAAGCGTAACTACAATGTAGCCCGCGACTAAAACAGGTTTGACACCCCTGCTCTACAGTGTGGCTTTTCACCAATTAGGTGGGTTTGGAACTTATCTCCCATGATTAACGGGGTTTCCCTGTATATGATTTGGTTTATTCAGATTTTTAGCTACATTTGAAAAAGGCCACGTTCCACTTTTAAGATATCGGAATCCACGCGTTCCCTATTGTGCCACTTGAGAGCAAAAATAAAACAGTAACCTGCACTTACTCACCTGAAAGCCCCATACAGCGGTCTGTACCAGCAGACAAAGGAGCAAGGCGTAAAGAGCAGAAACCACAACATGGCCAGGCCGAAGTCGACGCCATGGGTCGGATCCACACAGAACCAGGCCAAGCAGCCAAACATGTTCACAAACAGCGTGCCGGCATGGACTGGTGGGACACGCAACGGGAAGATGGATAATCAGGCAGCGTCGAGTGAACGGGGCTTCGTCGTCAAGACGGAGGGATCAGCTTACACATCCAGAGGTTGTACATGATCTTCACCGTCTTCTGGAACTCGATGGGAATGTCCACCGCGATGTCGTGGTAGAAGCACGGACCCACTGGGAACTTGGCAGGCATGGGAGGCCAGTTGTTCTTACGACCTGCCAAGATGTGGTTGATGCCTCGCTCAAATACAACAGTCGCCAAAAAAATCGCACTTCAACAAGAGAAGTGTTACTTTAGAACGATACGACTCAAGTTCAAGTCAAAAAGTAGTCCTCCAAATAAGTATTTGAGAGGGAGTGGGAAAGTATTTGGTTTAAAAAAAAATACTGAGTGACTAACAACCATGAACATAAAAAGCAATATTGAATTTGAATTGAATATAAATTAAATAAAGCATTTGTTCACAAAAATCCTCAAGTAAAAGTCAACAATATGTTGTACTGAACCACCTCTGACAAGTATAATTTAAATGATAGTGTGGTCAAAACTGAGTGTTAGTATCCTGATAAAAGTAGAGAAAAGCAAAAGGAACACATTCGGGTGTAAAAAGCTTAGCTGGCTCCTTATGCTTGTTTTTCCTCGGATGCCAACAATCTAATGAAACTCAAAAGGTTTTAGGAACAGAGCAGTGATGGATGGCCGGACTGACTGACCTGCTCCGCCGTGAGACTGCAACTCTCTCTCCCTTCGGTCCAGCTCGGCCGCTTTCCTCTCCAACTCCTCCTGCCTTCTCAGCAAATCGGCCTGAGCACGTGCCTGGTCCTAGAACACCCACACAGAGTTCACCAAGGAAATAACCAAGACTTGCAATCATGTACGTTTGTATCGCGGTAGTTCCGAAGTGAAAAATGTGTTTGCCTGATCCAAAGACTTAAGGAATCCTTGCGGAACACTGAGGCACAGGAAAAGAGTCTTACATGCGGGTGAGAAAGTAGGAAGGAGGGAGAGCAAAATATGTTGCTATTTTGCTACATGAACCGAAAAGGGCAAAACAAAGAACAAGGATAAAATATTTGGGTCTGTCAAAATGGGTCCGAAAAAGAAGATGGCAACCAATATCGTACCTGTGTTTGTTGCTGTGAGTAAGCCGGTGGCTCTTCTGTGGGCTTCATGATGGCAGGTTGCGTGTTCTGCGAAGGTGCCGGAGCAGACTTGGGGGCATTACCAGGGGCAGCCTGTAAAACCAGCAGGAAGAATCCCTTCACATTTAAATAATTAAACCATAGTACTCTTTTGTCTTTTTTTTTTGTCCCCTGGGACTGATGACTTTGGAAGAGACTGAAGCATATAAAATGAGGTCACACACACACGAAGCGTATTCATTAACGTGAGATGAATTCAGAAGTCCCGCTGACCGTTCTGGCATCCGTGAAGGGGTTGTATTCTTCAAGACCGCCGGGAGGGGTAGAACTGGTCACCTGTGTTACAGAGGGATCCTGAAACACGGAGAGCAACACATAAGGGATTTTAGTTGACAGTCATGAACCGTAATATGAGCTGTGCCTGCGCGTTTCCTGTAATGGATTACAAGAGCTGCAGTTTCCGGAGTTCTCAAAGTTTTGATTGACAAGCAAAAAATAAAATTAAATAAAAATAATTAATACAGTAATATGTTCAATATTGTGGTTGTAGTTTGCAGTGGTGTACAACTGCACTTCATACTGAGAGCTATTCCTAAACAGGGCTCACCTACTGCCTTTCAGTATGTCTATCTATAATTGAAAAAAAAAATCTAAACAAAATAAACATTGTTTGACAAAATATATTCATTCATGAATGAACAAAATATTTGTTTAATCAATGAATTAAAAAAAATGGATCGGTCACCAACATTATGAGAAAATTCAATCTAATTTGTAATTTGAGTATCCAATTAGACTCATTTCCATGCGGTGAGGAGCCAATCACCAGCCAGCTTTCAATCCAAGTGCAACCCATCATGACTTTGAAGAATTGTGGCCTCAAGCTAAATTCTTATAGTTAATTGAGCGGGAGGACGGTCACACCTTTTTTAACAGGTAAGAAGGCACCACCATGTAATTCATATTTTAAAAAAGCAATCCATAACTACAGTTTATTAAGGGATTGCCTATGACAACCAACATCGTTTATGTAGTTGTTATGAGTTCACAATGTATTGGCAAAGTGCGAGCAACTCTGGCATGAGGCACGACCGCAACCTGTACACTTTATTTGCAACCTGGAAGTCGAGAACATTCAGCAGTGCCGGTAAGCACACCGTTTATGTCCATTATGTTAAGCTAGGATAGCATCGAAGCTTACAGACCTACTGACGTGAACCAGGCTAGCCGTTTCGTAACACGACTGTCAACGACCAGACTAGTTTACCGTGGTCTAATATTGGAAGGCCTGGAATTGTTTTAAATACAACCAATGCCGACTGGGTAGCCGGTTGAGCTATCAAGGCGTGTATGGTGTTCCGACGAGGGAAAACCTATAGCTGGCGTTACAGTTAGCTAACTAGGGACGTTCATTCAGAGACAATATTATCTTGTGATCACAACCTGTTCTACTAATATGCAAGAGTCGCATTAAACACGTAAAACGGGTGGCTGGTTATACTACTCAGCCGTGTAGCGAGGGACTAAACGTATAGATGTAGTATTGACAGTTAGCATGCTAGCAACAGTGTACCTAGTTACCTGAAACGGATTGTTGAAGTCCGGGTCCGCGAACGGGTTGCTGTCAAAGTCGGACATTTTACAGTTTTTCAGAGAACTCGTCCCGGTATTTCGCCAGGCAGTATTCGGTCTGTCGCTTTTTGCTGCCCCTCGCTGCCGCCTGCGGTTTTTTTCCGCCGCCGTCCGCTGATGGAGGACCCTCCGCTCCGTGCTAGCCCAGTTAGCACACAACAAAACCAGGAAAAAGGAAAAGCGACGCGCGGATGGAATGTGACGTCATACAATCAGCACCACGGACAGCGTGACGTCACAACACTAAGCAACGAGAGTAATGACGTGAGTTCAATGGTTTGTGAAAAGCGACTGTATGGCAAAGCCCTCTAGACATTTTACAATTCGACTGGATGGGTGTTGCAGATAACCACAATATAGGTTGGCCCAGTCAGAAAGAACATTTCCGATATCCCTTTCACTATATTTTCTTATCCAAAGTTGTAATTTCATTTCAGTTACTGTATCTGTAACGGAAGTAGACCTCAGTTAAATGACATCATTGCATTATAAATACATCGTTGTTATTACAGAAATCTACAATTGAGCTGCGCAGATATCTGCTATGTGAATAATAGATATCTCTGACGGTTGTAGGTATTTCTAATTCCATACAAGCAAGGATTTGAGATAACAAAATATTAAACAGCTTTAACAGTAGCGATAGTCAGTCCCGACTCTTTTAACCCTTGTGCGTTGATTTTTTTTTAACGACACATCGGACAAAGGCACCATAATGGAATGGTGGCTTTAAAGTGTAATATCAAAGTCATTTCTGAATCCTTTTTTTCTTGCGACCACTCAAAATGTTCAGTGGCGTCAGACC
>CAAKHF010023587.1:0-16384 GCA_901007745.1 Hippocampus kuda | reverse complement strand
GGTGATGTGTCCTGAGCTTTTTCAACTGCTAACAATGTGCCTTGGCTTGTTTAAGGTCGGAAAACACTGCTTTGATTTGTAGAGCTGTGCCTTACCTCCATGGATTTCGAAGAATCGAATACGAGGAAAAGGAAAGTGGCGAGGGATATCATGCCTGTGCAAAAAGGAAGACGCTTCAATTTCGAAGAATCGAATACGAGGAAATGAAATTGGTGAATGATATCATGCGTGTGCTTTTACTCGAAGGAAGACGCTTCACTGATGATTTCAGGTATTTGAAAAAATGAAAAATAACTTTCTGAAGTGTTTCTTGTCAGTTCAGTATTAAAAACAAGGCACAGGCAGCATATCTCACAGTTAACCCTTGTGCTTTACGTAATTGTATTTCTTCTTTTGTTTCCTCACAAAGACCAGAAGATGAGAGACGTCAATGCAGTTCTTTAAAAGAGCTGCTGGAGCGAGAGTCCCAATCTAAAGATTTCCTGGAAGCAATCGGCTGTTGTCTGTATCAGGTGGCTCAGCAAGGAAGTATGGAAGCTGCTGAAGTCCTTCTACAGTACGGAGCAAATCCTAATTATGAGGGTGAGCATAAATATGACTTTGCTTTCAGTGTTTTGCCAGTGAGCTCTGTAATTGTCTTTAAATTTAGAACGAGCGGGTATTCATGAGATTTCGTGTTTTTAAATATACAATACGATATTATGGCAAATGCCACATAGTGTATTCAAAGTATAAGATATCCTTTATTTGTCCCACACTGGAGAAATTTACAGCCTTCAGCAGCAAGATTTTGGGTAGAAAGAAGAGAAAAGAAAACACAGTTCAATTAAGTGCAATATAAATACAAATATGGATAAGGTCAATCAATAAGTTCAATTTAAGTGCAATATTATACAATAGTCCCCGTACTATTCACATTCACATTTGTTGTCATATCATTTAAATAAATTTATTATTTGTTTATTCATTTTTTATTCAGCAGCCTGACAGCAGTCGGTAGGAACGAGCGGCGGTATCTCTCCGTCTTGCAACGCGGGTGTAACAGTCTCTGAAGGAGCTACCGAGTGCTGTCAGGGCGGGCTGGAGGGGGTGGGAGGGACTGTCCAACATAGCTTTGAACTTAGCTAGCATCCTGCTGTTGCAACTGAACTGTTGTTCAAGTTCACTATCAATGATTGCTTGACAAAACTGGCTTCGGTTCGCGTCTGATAAAACTAAAAATAAATAAACAAAAAATGTAAACACAATGTGATTAAACCACAAAACACGTATGATTTGTTTTACAAACTCATCAGTTTAGTAAATACTAAAGAGACTTTCTTGGCAAACTATCATTATGGTCTGTTTGGGACTTTATTTGCACGATCCGTATTTGTCCATCATGGTGGAGGTCCACATTGGGAGGATGAGAGGATAAACTTTTAACATATGATTGTGTAATTGACAGTTAAAAATACTTTTACTAGACTACAGACTACTATATACACATACAGTATATACATATGAGTTTTTTGTTTTTTTTACACAAAGAATATCAACAATTCATTCAGTGTTTTGGAATCAAAAACCTTTTTTGTACATAATCACGTTTAACTGCAGAAGAAACGCATAAAAACAATAAATCTTAGATTGTATGTACAGGTAGGTACCTTTGGTAAATTACAGAATACGCCCAGAAATTTTGTAACAAATCAATTCTAACTTTAGTGAAACTGGTATAGAGAAAGGCGACATAGTAAGGTAGTTGGATGGATGGATGGATGGATGGATGGAGAGGGCACTCCATTTTGTTGTAACAGTCTTCCCTTGTCAAGAAAGTCTTGTGGGATTTTTATTTTTTGGGGGGAGGTGGGGTCAATTTTTGTCCCTATTAACATTTTTACTGTGGAAACTTTACCCTGTTCATTTTAAAAGAAATCTGACAAAAGTTGATAAGGCCATGAGAGTAATATTTTTTTTGTAATGTTACATTATTATTATGATTCAACAACTCTTGTTTTGTTTTTTTATCCAAATTGAGCACTGTGAAATATTATGCCTTCATAAAATGCAGGTGACCTTTCACCACCACAAAACTCCTCCTCATTGCCTACACCCACTTTTGTATTTTGGACCTTCAGTGACAGTCGGACTGACTGCTTAGTGTAGAGAAAGAAAATTGTGGCATATTACAGCAATAAGGCCCCAAACTTTGATTGAAATAATGAATAATAGTAATCTTCTTGTGAACGTGGAGAAGTGGATAGCAGAGAACCAAAATTCGTTCCTGCCACCAGTCTGCAACAAGCTAATGTGAGTAAGCTGCGTTACATTAATTTATGAACAATATTGTTTCGTATGTGCCAACAGAAAGGAGATTTCAGAGTTGCAATCATTAAGAAACAGAATAAAATCACACCAGGTCACTAGATTTGAGCCGCTACTGTTTGTTTAAAGATTTTTCTTTTCTTTTTTTTTAAATCTCATTCAGGCACTTTTCCCAGTTAAACATTATGTTTGTTGGAGGACCAAATACCAGGAAGGATTACCATATAGAAGAAGGGGAGGAGGTATTTATAAACATTATCACAATATTCTTTACGTATTTGCAAATAACACAACCATGCATGACTTAGGTATAACTGCTGCTATTAGTTTCTGATCTTTTAGTTATAATAAGATAAGATAAGAAATTATAATTAGCAGAGTAACAGTGTTACTCAGAGCGATGTTTGCAGATGGTCGACGATCACATCCTCTTCTTTTGGAATGCTTGAGTAGCAGACAAATAACAGTTTCATCATGTATGACTGGAGTTGATCAGGTAGGCTTTTTTTTTTTTTAACAATTCAGAATTGTTTAGCTATGATGTCTAACAAGAATTCTCCAGGACCTCCCAATTGGGTAGAAGCAGCTGTGGCTCAAGACAAACTGTGGCAGGGTTTACTTTCTGGACCTGGATATTATTTGCATTTTGGTCATTGATATGTAGCACACACTATTATTTACACATGATATGGAAGTTATATACAGTGTGTTGTGGCAATATTGGATATTGTATATTCCCAACAGCTCTTCTATCAGGTGAAGGGGGACATGTGTCTGAAGGTGATTGAAAATGGCAAGTCCAAGGATGTTCACATCAAGGAGGGCGAGGTGAGCTGAAATGGAAAACAATGCATAAAGAGCAACTAATCAAATGGTGTTGTTATAAATAGGGACCTTGTTCATTCCGAGCGTATATGGGTTCTTTCTGGGTCCCACAGCTAGCAAAAACGTTTGCAAAAGTAAAAACATCGTCCAAAAATGGAAGTGACGGTGGATGGTTGTTTATTTTCAAAGCAGTATGTGACCACCCTGAGATTGACAGTTGATCAGTACAGGGCATGCCCTGAGTCGGCTTGAATGGGCTCACATTTCCATTCGTAAACCGTTGTGGAGGGTCAATCCACTGGACCCAAACAATGAAGCTTAGCATTAACTAGCTGTACTGCGGTACAGTTAGAGAACAGCAGAGTCAGTTCAACAACCAGACAACTCATGACAAGCAAGCTTTTCCATGGGAAATTCCATATATTATGCATTTTCTAAACTGAGTGGAACCTGAACCCATGTTGTCTCAACAACATCAGTGACCTACTATTATCCATCCATCCATTTTATGGGGGATGCTGGAGCCTATCCCAGCTGTCTTTGGGCAGTAGGCGGGGGGACACCCTAAACCGGTCGCCAGTAAATCGCAGGGCACACTGAGACAAACAAACAACCGCGCTCATACTCATACCTAGGGACAATTTTGAGTGTTCAATCAGCCTGTCCTGCATGTTTTTGGAATGTGGGAGGAAACCGGAGTACCCAGAGAAAACCCACGCAGGCATGGGGAGAATGCACAGGAAAGTCGGAGCTGGAATTGAACTCGGTACCTCCGCACTGTGAGGTTGACGCGCTAACCACTCAACCACCATCCGACCTACTATTAATCCATTTTAAATATTCTGACAAAAAATATATCCACTTACATACAGACCTGCAATAGTTGGAATATTCATTTTATCCCGGTAAAATACAATAACTCACCAACTCAGTCTGAACATGTTCAACAAAAAGATCCCTGAGTCTGGACACACCGAAGGCATGGAAAAATGTATCTTTTTTTCATTTGGCTTTTATCGTATGCCCTTGACTGAGATGGGGCATCATGATGGTCTGGAGTGTAGCAGTTAAATTCACAGCCCTCCCCTGAAATCGTCTTTTCCATTTTCAGATGTTTCTGCTGCCTGCTCGGATCCCCCACTCCCCTCAGAGACAGGCCAACACTGTGGGACTCGTGGTCGAGAGGAGACGGCTGCTGACTGAGACCGACTGCCTCAGGTGATGTAATGAGCCTATTTGGAAAAGGATGGCAAATGAAAACGACAAAAGACAGAATGGAGATTTCCAAGCATTTTGTATTAAATGATTTTGTTTTGCCATGATGCAAAAATGCATGTAGATTTATCTGGTTCAAAGTCATCTCGTAGACACAATCATGTGCTGGTGCCTTCAGGTACTACGTTGACAACACAACTGACATCCTGTTTGAGAAATGGTTCTACTGCGAAGATCTTGGAACCCAACTGGTGCCAATAATCCGAGAGTAGGAAAAAAAAGCTTATTTTTTGATTGCCCGCTCTGCGCTGCATTTCAACCAAACTTCCTTCCTTGATCAGGTTCATGGCATCAACTCAGTACAAGACAGGAAAACCTGATCCGAGTGAGTTGCCGTTTCAGATCTGCAATTGTTTAGCCTTTTGAGAATTCTGTTATCATTATTATTTTGCGGGGGGAACAGGCGAAATCTTCGCGGAGCCTCCATTCCAGATGAACACCATGAATGTGATGTCGCCCTTCTGCTTTAAGTCCTGGCTGGAAAAACAAAAGCCATTCCTTGCCAATGGCAACCCCATTAATGTGTTTGGAGCTCAGTTTGAGACCGAGGTACAATGTTGTCACCTCATTGGCCATAAATGCAACCTTTCATGCCAATAAACAAACCTGAATATCTGGATAACATCAATAACATACACTCAATGGCCACATTAGCTACCCCTTGTTATCTCGAATATGTGATGACATACAAGAAAGCTTTTGAATGACCGTGTCAAAGAGGTGCCAGCAATTGTACAATATGAAACACCAACACGAAATAATGCAGCTACGTGTGACCCTGACAGGCAACTATGTTTGGACCCGGTTTGTCTGATGCATCCTTACCACAAAGTGATGTATGGATTTGGCAACTGGTAAGTTCTCTAAATGTGTTGCTTATTGCATAGCTTCATGCTCTTGTCCACCAGTCAAGACCAAAATCGTTCATACCATTGCCATATTTGGAATCAAAGCAGAATTATAATACAGTACAGTAACTTTGTACATAATGGACTTACAATAAAAATTCAAAAGGCCTGCCTTAGAAAAATAGTTTGAATAATTTTAGACATGGAACTGTATGTATGAATGCAAAAACATGAAAATCCCTTCAAACCACAGATTACAATCTTTTTTTTCACTCTCTTGTGCCATTTGCAACAAAAACAAAACCCACATTTGCTTAACACAATTTTACCATAACTCAAAATTATATAGCTCATTCTGTTTTTCACCATCAGGAGGGCTCGTCAGTGGTGACCATGAATGAACAGGAGTTTCATCTCTCTGCTGGAGACAGTTTACTCATTCCCGAGCACACCGAGTCAGTACACCCGTCTTATTTGCAATGGTCATTCTTATTCGGATCATTCATTAAATTCACTTGTATGACTTCAGTGGTTATGATTTTTAATACAGTATGTTTTCATATCTACTGCTGTAGGTACCAGTGGAAGAGAGATGAGGAGACTGTTGCACTGGTTGTGGTTCAAAACCCTGAGCGTAAAAGACCCTGATCAGACCTGCCGACGAAAACTCTCAACGTCGAGCAAACTGCAAATTGCGAAATTAAAAATAAATAAATTAATAGACTCAATAGACGTAGACACGAGACGTGTGAAATTTTGGTATTAGTTGTATTATTCCATAACTTGCTCATAAAATATGATCAGAGCTTCGTCTGTTCACTATAATGTTGTTGCATTAAACTAACACAACACAAACAATCGTATGATTCCATGTGCTTTTTGTACACACCACGTCAAATTCACAGTGCAGGGTGGAAAAAGTATGTGAACCTCGGCCACTGACTAATCTGTGTCAGGAGTCAGCGATGGCTGGCGTATCCCGATGGATCCCTTGAGTTGCACTATTCAAGGTTAGGCGACACAAATTTTACCCTAGTGTGTAATTTTCATCCGCAGTATACAAGTTTGATGAAACTTTGTCTGCATGTCCCCAAATAACCTAAAAATGTATATAGTATAGGTCAATATAAATGTTCCAGCTTGATTTCAACACTTTTTGAGCGGTGAAAAAGTAATTATGCGTCATGTACAAAAAGCTTAATGCTGCCTAATATTCGAAAACTGCCATCAAGGATCACCAAAATTTATGTTGACGTCTCCAATTATGCTCACTTCAACCTCTGAAAATATTAAAAGCCCCAATATTTCTGATTTTATAGACAATAGGCACTCACGAGAGTAGGCTTATGTCACTCAAAGAGGAAAATGCTCCATCCATAAAATCCAGAATGGACATAATGTCCACAATACATTTTAAAATGACAATTGAATGCATTTTTTTTTTTACATTAAGTAAGGTAAGCATTCTTACACTGTTCACCGTGTTAGCCTGTGCCGTTTGCTTGTCTACCACAGTGTCCTTTATTATTTACAAATATGTAAAAATTTTATTGATATGCCACATGACACAGTGACACACAAATGACCTCATCGGTCCACTTTGAAAAAAAAAGTGCGGGATTTTTGCATGCCAACATTGTCGTATTTGTCGCATACAGGTCTGTGCATCTAAAATATTTTTCAGCCAAGTCCTAATAGGCTGCTGCAGATAAGACTCAAACAAATCACACCTTTGTTTCTGTACACTTTTAATGTCTTCGAGACAAACAGCTCAACAGAAGTATTTTTAACACAAAAGTAGCTACTGTATTATGATAAAGCAAACTGTAAATTGAATTAGATCTATATTTTCTTCATATATACCGGTCAGCATCTCAGTGTTCAAACAATCAGTTTCAAAATGTACAATTCATATAACAGTTATGTAACAAATGCAACCATCACATTTCTTGTGTTGGTTTATTGGCTGAGAATGCTGGAAATGTCCTAAGATTAGATGTCCTTCCAAATCTCAACAGAAGATTTTGTTATGATATCCATCCATCCATTTTCAGATCCGCTTATCCTCACAAGGGCCGTGCTAGAGCCTGTCCCAGCCGTGTCCTGGGCAGTAGGCGGGGGACACCCTGAACCGGTTGCCAGCCAATCGCAGGGCACACACAGACGAACAACCATCCGCCCTCACACCTCGGGACAATTTAAAGTGTTCCATTAACCTACCAAGCATGTTTTTGGAATGTGGGAGGACACTGGAGTACCCGGAGAAAACCCACGCAGGCATGGGGAGAACATGCAAACTCCACACAGGAAGGCCAGAGCCGGAATCGAACCCTGAACCTCTGCACTGTGAGGCCGACACGCTAACCAGTCGACCACCGCACCACCCTTGTTCTGATATAGAATAACATTAACATAAATTATACTCTATTATTATAATGAGAAGCCAATCACACATAGAAAATTAGTTCAACATAAAGGCTTACAAAAACAATGGGAAAAAAAACATTTCATAAACTTGCTTTGGTGTGGTTTGTTCCAAAATGTGTGAAATAATTCATGAGAGCAGCTGTTGGAAACTAATTTTTCCAGATGATAACAATAGAGGTTCACTTGCACATTCTTACCCTCAGAGTGTTTTTGATCACATGCTGCTCTGCGATAAAAGCTGCAACCGCCCAAGGTAGCGAATACTCCAGAGTCACCACTCCACCCAGATTATATTTATAACCTGAGTAGTCCCAAGGACAAGCCCCCAGCAGCCTGAGCCCACTGCCCCAGCTGAACTCCCACAGGTAGATGAAGAGTGTATAGGTTATCAGGCGCACAGAAAGTGGTTGGCGATGAGTCAGCAGCCATCCTCTCAGACTCTCCATGAGGTAGATCGCAGTGGCGTACATTGGCAGCGCCCAAAGGCTGCTGTATCCCATCATCCTCCTGTCCTGGATGCTGCACCAGTCCAACACAGCGGTGAAAGTCACCTCACAGAGGCAGCCGTGCAATGCATAGACATAGAGGCGAGCCAAAACGGGGAGGGAACGTGTGGAGACACTCCCGCTAAACTCTGATGGGTCATCACTTCCAACATGTCCTGCTACCAAGAAAATATTGTTAGTGCAACTTAGGTTGGGGTGCGGCAACACAGACATTTTTAAAACATGAAAAAAAGAACACAAAACAAAACAGTAATTAAAAGTGAGGTTGAATACTGCATAAAAAAAGGGAACCCCGTTATTATTGCTCATAGAACAAATATGCTATTTTGTTTTTGTTTGTTCACAAAAACGTCCATTCATTGCCTTCTACTGTCTTGTTCTTCTCAGAGTGCACACTGCTGATTGCAGAAAATGCAGCTAGTCACAGTATGGCCAGACAAGCAAACTCAAATACTGGACTAAGTTGCATCATTTTATTTTCACTTTTGTTAACTTCTCAACTTTGGAGGAGGTCTCCCACTGAGTCCCCACTGCAGACACAAATGAAAAAAATGGCAGCTAGTTGTTGAAGAAATGCTTGTCCGCTAGGTTGCTTATGTCCAGGTGCCCTTAAGCAAGGCATTGTCCTGACTACCCCATGTCAAGTGGTGTAGCACCCTTTAAGGCTTGCAATTTACCTGTATAAATGCCCTATGCGCATGCCAATCTCATCACTTTGGCCCCAGAGAGTCAATGTCTGCTTTCCTAATGTTAAGCATGTGTGCGCTTTCATTGCACTGATTTGAATGCCAACGAGGGATCCCGCAATGTTGGCCTGAATTTGACTACGTTCCATCACATAACAGCACACAACAGCGCAAAAGCCCTGTTACACCCAATTCTACCTGTGCAAAGTCTAGGAAAATACCAAATGAAAGAAAACTCCACCCATGCGCACAGTTAAACTGAGCTTTGCGCTACATTTGCGCTGGGAACGAAAACAGGGCCTTGAATCTCTCCCTGCATGCGTGATCTGGTTGTAAGAGTGGTGTACAAAACAAAGTATACGTTGGAGTGTTAGATTAATTTCCCGTTGTGGCACTATATTGAGAATTAACATAGAACAGTTGGAACCCAGAAATGTCTCCTTCGAACTGACCAAATTCAATTGCAATGGCAGTTAAAAGTATTGTCTCCTTTTCAGGAATGGAAAATGATAGGGAGGCATTGTTTTAATAATTTCATGTCATTTGGACTGCCCATTCACTTCCACTCTCCCAAATTTTCGATGTTATTGTCGCTACGCTATACACACATTCCAATAGCTGCAGCTTAAGGACTGACCGTCTTGTGTGTCTTCTCTAATTAGGATTAATGAGACAGTAGGTCATTTTAGCAGTTCAAAGACTTAGAAAATGCGCACTCGCATTGAGAAATCAATACCCAAAAAAATTAGTCATATTTCATTGCATCTCCATTGCATTTCCTTGCCACAAAGTTAAGTACAATACGATGACTGTCGCTCCGTCACTTAATTTTGCCAGTGGCAATGAATGCTACATCAAGTCGCCAAGTGTGAACATGGGCAGTCATTCAACATGAGTTAACGTGCCATTAACAGCCATAACTCTCACCTGAGTGGCCGCCACCTTGTGCCTTCCTCTCATGTAGTATTCTCGCCTCCATCCTCAGACAGCATGTGTTTCCCCTGTGACTTTTTAATCCCTAGTGTATGTGTGTGTGTGTGTGTGTGTGTGTGTGTGTGTGTGTGTGTGTGTGTGTGTGTGTGTGTGTGTGTGTGTGTGTGTGTGTGTGTATTTTGAGCTAAACATTAAGCCGATCCATGTTAGACAGAGAAGTGCCCATCCCGGGCTGAGATCGAGAACAGATGGATCGACTTAGCAAAGCAAACCTGGACCACTTGATAAAAATTGTGTGGCCCAAATGCCACTATCGATTGCAAAGTTGCTCATGAGAATGTTCGCTTTCACAAATGTGCCCATCCTTGTATTGATGCATGCTGTAAACCAAACACACAGTCATGTACTGTGTATTGTGCAGAAGCTCCATTGAATACAATCGGTGTGTCATTATCGGGTCAGTTTCAACTGAACAATAGACCCTTAGAAGCTAGACGTGCCAGTCAAGTTAATGAAAGTTAACAATTGCCACTCCACGCTGTTAATTTTACCGAATGAGCAGTTAAAATTGCTTTATAGATAGGATCTACTGCAGGCCTATTAACTACAAAACACACTCCAGATCTATAGCAGCTAAGCTAAATGCTACATTTCCGTGAAAGAGTCACTTCGACACAAATAAAAGTCATGTCGAAAACAGGTTGTCTAGTATAATTCCATGCATGTAATGTTGCCATGTGAGCCAGTGCCAATTTAGGATGTTTATTTAGTGTGACCATCGAAAACCAGTTTGAAGAATGATAGCCCTCCAGATCAGAGTCCAGGGAGTCGGTAAACATACACATGAAAGGAGAATATGCCAATACATCAGAGTCAATGACCATAAAGTTATCAAGCTGTCAACGGTTGGATGCTTGATACAAAATTTGGTTTGGGAAATTAGCTGTCTTCTCGTGGAGAAAGTCCTCATTTGGATACCAATTTTAATATGAATATCAAAATAACTTCAAGTAACTAATAATATTTAGCCATCTGTGATAGGCTCCGACGACCAGTGACCCTTAACATTATGAATTTATTGTTTTATTGTTTGTTGTATGAATTATTCTTGCTCCATGTACAGCACTTTGTATACAGCGGTGGTTGTTTTAAAGTGCTCTATAAATATGAGTGGAGTTGAGTTGAAATGAGTTGAACAGTTTAGAAAACGGTTAGCAGAGTTCATAATGCCTCATAAAACATTTATTCAACACACTGATGACTGTGTGAAGCGCTCATTTCCAAAAGCAGAGAATTTTTTGAAAAGACAGCTCTTGCCATGACATTCAGTGTGTACAGACTGTAAATTTTTTGTTAAACATGTTTGGATCGATCTTTTACTGTTACCATGCCAAACAAATGTTTTCCTGCATGTCGGTTAATGTATTTTCGGTTCATTATAACATTTGCCAATTCCTATAGCATCAGAAGTAGAGATCCCCTTTGCCTCAGAACCAGTGATGATTGTAAGGACATGTAATCTATTTTCGTCCCTATGTTAAGTCTAGCCAAAGCGCAGTCTAACTGTACGCATGGGTGGAATTTACTTTATTTTGGTATTTTTGTAAATGGGTGTTGTTACAAAGGGGAGTTTGCGCTATTGTGGGAGTGAACACAGCCGACTTGTTTCCCCGACAATGGAAGCAGCTCATCTCCTTCCCTTTGAATTCAGCGCAGGAAGGACACACACACAAATTACGTGGTTGGAGTCCATGCAGGAGATTGACCTGTGCAAAGTACATTCCTAGGAAATGTAAGCTCTCCATTTGCAGATGATGTAAATGTGGCCAAGGTGATGACAGATCACCACTGTGAAGTCCGCACTTGGAGACCCTCTACCATTTGTTCGTGTCCGTTTGTGGCTCCCTCTAGTGTTCAGGAGGGAAATTATGGATGGGGGGGTATCTTACCCAAGTGGAGGGCGTACCACGCTCTATCTACCCTATATGCTTGCTATTAAATATGTTAGCTGTACTATCATACAACATTACGGTACGGGAGGTGCAATATACATTATCAATTAGCTGTCTTGACTCAGTACCATCAGACCTTTTCAAAAGTATTGTAAAATCTGTGCAAACCAATTTACAGCAACTATTCAACTGCTCGCTTCAGTCAAGCGAGCTACGTCTACCCCTTAAAAATAGGCTCTGCCCCTTCCAAAAAAAAGAGAACACTGGATTTCTCTTTGTGCTTGTCTTATTAGATCTCAATACAGCATTTGATACAATTGATCACAAAATAGTGTTGACCAGGTTGGAAACTTGGATACTTGGAGCAAAGGAGTTACTTTGTGACCATTCAAGTTTTGAATCAGATCGAATGACCATGACATGTGAGGTGGCTCAAGGGTCAGTCCTTGGACCCCTTCAGTCTTTTTATGTGACCTTTGGGTCAAATGCTTCACATGTTTAATGTTGATTATTACAGTTATGCAGATGACACACAGCTATATCTCTCAGTGTCCCCAAATGACAGCAGTTTAATCAACGTACTGTACTGTGTAACTGTCCATAGATCAAATGCACAAATGGATGAACCAACGTTTTCCTCAGCAATACCAAAACAAAACTGAGGTAATTGTTTCTGCAATAAAGAAAAGATGATTGCATCTGAAGTCACTGTCTGTAGAAACCAAAGACCAAGTTTGAAATGCTAGACTCAGACCTGACAAGTAAGATAAGATAAGAAAACCTTTATTAGTCTCGCAATGGAGAAATTCCCATTTCACAGCAGCAAAGTTATGAGAGGAAGAAGTAGAACAACAAAATATAGGACAAATAATTTGCACAAATTTTGCAAGACACTCAATGGAAGTCACTGTCCGCACAGCAACAAGTTCCTTTTTTGACATCTACAACAACTACATCATTATTTTCTACAACTACAATGTTGTTTTTTTTTTGGCTCCAACTAGAAACATGATTGTCTACAACTAAGTTTTCTTTTGTACGTCGAAAAATTACCCTTGCCAAAACTACAATTTTATTTATTGACTTTTTTACAACTACAAGTTACTTTTGCACCAGATATACCTCAAAGTACATGTTAGTTTGGCTACAACTACAAGTTTGTTTTCTATTGGCAGAAGTTACATTTGCATCATTGATCTTGATTTTAAACAAACCATCTTATGGTTACCCGATTGTTTCATAGATATGGTGGGGGGTGGGGGGGGGGGTCCTCTGTTATTCGTTGAAAAAAGCCCCAACCCATTTGTGCAATATGAAAACCTTACTGTAGTGCTACCTGGTGGCAACTTTTTGTCAAGCAACTACAGTGTATTGAAACGGAGTTCAGGAGATTCATTTATTCAAGGCACCCCCTCACCTCCAAAAAACAAAAACGTTATTTGCTGCTATCTTGTGCCACCTGCAGGCAACTACAGTACAAACCTTTTTGGGTGAGCGTCAATACACATTGAATGCCGCCTGCGTGAGACAAATAAGGGAAAACATATGTAAACAGATTCAACGAATACCTGTACTTCATTCGATTTAAATGAGAATCAACCAACTCTGATAATTTCTCTTCCTCAATATGATAGCTTTTTTTTTTTTACAAAACATTAAAAAATTAAAACCCCGATGTTGTGATGTGCAAAACGTTGATAACAGAATACGATCATTTGCAACGTCTTTTCAACCAATTTTCAATTCGATACATCACAAGGAAGACATTTAATGTTAAACTGATAATTTATCAGATAAACATTATCAGTTGGTCATTTTCAATATCATACTGTCTTTTCTTTGCAATCCACATTAGTTGGCGAACGATTAAATCAAGTAAATTATGACGTTATTATTTGAAGGTTACATTTTTAACAGTCAAATTAACAATAATGTAAACTCTACAAATGGAGTCAGGCGGGATTCGGTTATTAAAAGCAGATTTGTTCAAGTAGAGGTGCCGTACTAGCTGCCAAAAGTAAACGTGAATGGCGTTGAGCAAGATGCCCAGTATCTATGTTCGACAGCAGGGAGCGCTGAAGAGCCTCCACGACCTAAGAACTGCAAACAGCCACTCTTGCACTGGGAAAAGGGATTTTCTCTGGAAGCAAATGTCAACTTTCCAGAGAGAAAATGACCCAGCAAAATCCTTACTCAGAAGACTTGAGGTTTTATTTTATTTTATAAAGTAGCTGGCGTTGACTTCTGTAATAGTTCGTGTCTGTATACCTGTGTTGTACTAGAACAAACGCAATTTTAGAGTTGGGGGAGTGTATCTATTTTATCTAGTGTGTTATTTTGTGTTCCCTCTTCAGTTGTGTTAGTTCGTTTGATCCTTCCCTGGAAGTGACTGATTGATTTAAACCAACCTTGAAATATTGCCGAGTCCGGACAGACTTAGGAACAAGTTGCAACCGAACAATGTGGAAATGATGTGTCGTTTTCAATGAGCGACGACCTTTTTACCGTATTTCATGCATGTTCTATATACACTCTGTTTGGACACACAACTCGTTGCATTGCTGTTTTTGCAGTTTGTTCAGGTCTTCCCGATCCACTTAAGGTATTAACTGGAAAAAAGCTTAAGAGCAGGTGCCGAATACACTCCTGACTCCTCAAGCCACATATATACGTTGAATATACCAAATATCGTTTTGTTAATATCTATAAATTGATACAGTACTCAATTATCACAGCATTGTTCCACAGAGTAATTTAAAACTGTAACTTCCGCACACACCACCACCACCCCACACACACCGCACGCTCCAAAGTACATTTTTTTTTATTTCTCCTTAAAGTCTGCAGTGACTCCCATCGTCTCCGGGGAGTACAGTCAACACCGGGACCGAGCTGCTATGGCCTCCCGGATCTCCTTCACCCAGTTGCGGCTAGAAGCGGAGCTGGATCGGTACCGGGCTGAGTGCCAGTGGGACAGGATTCCTCCAATCGTCGAACACATGCAGGCTGCACGTATGCACGAAGATGGTGAGTGCACGTGTTCTCCCCAAGTTTTACTTTACAGCGAGACTTTTTCTGGCAGTGGTCGCAAAATACAGTACATTTGTTTTTTTCCCCTGCCTGCTGTGGTCGAGTCGATTAAGATACATGTAGTCGTACAGTACTGATGTTTGTGTAACTGTAGTATGTACACGAGTTGAACTTGAACTTTGTACTATTGACGGTATACAGCACGGACTCGTTCGTAGCTGGCAGGTATTTTTGGAGGGCTCATCACCTCGACAAAATGTGTTTATTTATTGTTATTATTATTATTTTTGAATGGATTTTACTGAACCTATTGCAATTTTAACAGCGAATTTAACTTGAATCACAATAATGCAAATTTAGAGCAAAAAAAATTTGCTGGGGCGACATGACACATAAGGAAAAGGAAAGAAAGACGTTGGGAAAAAAGATATGCATACAAATGTCATTTCAAACATGCATCATTTTGGTCTTGGTTTGGCAGACACTAACAGGTTGTAATTATAATTCAAAGTCCTTATAAAATGCTGCATAAAATGTTTTGTAATTATCAAATGTATATTTATGAGAGCAAACCTGTGTATATCGATGTATTATGTAGATTTTTTTCTCATTGACGCCTTAATTACTCTTTTTATAAAGAAACCAAAAACAACATGCTCATAAGGCAAATGTTTATCACAGGTTAATCTTGCCACATCCCTTCATAGTTTTGAGTTTTGTGGTGAGGGGGTGGTTGTTAGTTTTTAGAGTTTTTAAATTCGTGTGCAACATTCTGTGAAGAGTTTGTCATTCACAACATTGTAATTTTACCAACATGAGTGCCAAGATTGTATGGACAATAGCTAGGCTTCAGATTACTCATGACCTGGCCGAATTCTGAGTAGCAGTGAATTTTTATTGGGTAAATGAATATGAATCTTCTGGTTGTAAATGATTTTCATGTGGAAAATTTGACTGATAGATTTTGCACTTGGAAATCAGGCAAAATGTGCAATGACAGCCTCATATAATGATGACACATGTGCACTAAATTTTTACTAAATGTTACAAAGTTACACATCCTCAAAATGTAATCATAATTTAAAAAAAACGCACAATGCAACATTTTTCTGCCTGTACATCATCCAAATAAAATCCATGTTTGAGCTTGTTGTCCTTCGGGCAGTAGGTGGGGTACACCCCGAACTGGTCGTCAGCCAATCACAGGGCACACATAGACGAGCAATCGTATACACCAGTAATATACAACAGTGAATTCTGTCCAATCCACTGAATTCTTCACGATTAAAAATATCATGCCCATCCATACAAGAAATCATCTGTTGGAGAAAAGAAAATTGTTGAAGAAATATGGTGACAATCAAAACAATCTAGTTAGAGGAAAATATATACACTGATCCATCCATCACACCTCGGGACAACTTAGAGCAGGGATGTCAAACTCATTCTTGTCACCGCTTTAACCTTACAAGGCTCGCTGGGTGTGCTGGAGCCTATCCCAGCTGTATTCGGGCAGGAGGCGGGGGACACCCTGGACCGGTTGCCAGCCAATCGCAGGGCACACAGAGACGAACAACCACCCGCGCTCACACTCA
>CAAKHF010023583.1:0-10000 GCA_901007745.1 Hippocampus kuda | reverse complement strand
ACTTCCCTTTTCGTAATCGTATGACTTCATGCGCCCCCGTATGCAGCATAACACGCCGGCGTCCTTTTTTTTTTTAAGTTTTCTTGCCGCCCACACAGAGAATGCACTGACGCCTTTGCCCCTCCTAGGTTAGTGCCATAGGCACGCGGATCAAAAGGAGCGTCTTGTGCCTACCTACTGTAGAGAACGATGACCATTTCTGCTTATTGTTTTGCATGCACCGCTTGTTCAACTCCCCAAACATGATCGCACTTTAGAGTGCTTGATGTTGTAAGATGGACAAGGTTAGCATGTCGCATTGATGATTTTGGCTATCTTTCGCTTCTGATCTTGTCTTTGTCACGCTTCTTATTTAATTAACTGCCCTTCAAAGTTGCTGGATGAATCTGGGCTTTTTTATCACAGAGGATGAGAATTTAAAAAAAAAAATAAAAATATTACAATTCACTCCAGTCGTGCTGCACTTTTGTGGTACTGCTCTTTATTATTGCCGGTAGGCATATGTTATTTCTTGTTGATTGTTGTTTATTATTCTGGGTCAAAATGAGCTGAACACTCAGTAATCCTTTTGTTCTCGCATGCTTTACCCCCTAGCCAGCCCCCCCCCCTCCATTTCTGCAGAACGGACCGAAATCCAAATGATCTTATCTACCTTTCATTCTCCAAATGTTTTCATCTGCATCACATTTTACTTGAGATTAAAGTAGGCCTGCGCCTTTGTGCAGTGCTAATTGCCACAGCGCTTGAGTAATTAAAGGACAATAAAGCCGTAGTAGTAATTAGTTTCTCTTGTTTGCTTGCTAGCCCATCAATTGTGCTTCAATAATACTGATCATTAGCATGCGCCGGGGCAGTGAAGGATGCTGGGAAAGGAACCGTGCACACACAGCACTCCACATTCCATTCCCATGAAGCCATGGCACCGAGCCATGTGTTTAACCCTCAGTGTGCTGGAGGGGAGGGGGGGGGCTGGGCTGGAGGTGGTGGCTTGGAGTCAGGACGGACCGTGCCCGCAATTCAACGCCCGCTCCGCAAAATGAAAAAGCTTCCCCTCAAACATAAGAGGGGTGCCGATATAATGACGAGCTAAAGATTGGGAAGATAAGAACCGCAGCAGTGGGCGCATGCAGCTGTCAAACCTTGTGTTGAACAACAACAAAATCACATGCATATGCAGAGACACAAACGTATCTCTAGCACTGTTATCCTATATCAGATGACTTCGGGCAGAAGGCAGACTAGACCCTGAACTGGTCGCCAGTCAGTTGCAGGGCACATACAGAAATAAACGACCATTCACACCCACATTCACACCGTCACTGAGTGGGAACCGATCCCACGCTGCCCGCACACAAGTCCGACATGTGTACCACGACACCGTGGGGGGTCAAATTCATATTTGTCGTGGGCCACATTTTAATTACCGTTTCCCTTGAAGGGCTGTTATGACTGAAACCAAATAAAAACGGTTTCTTCAACTATTGTTTAAGTTACAATATGTCTGTTGTTCATTACATATGATCATTTAAAATGTTTGAGATTTTAACCAGCATCATGGAAGTTGACATGTTTGATTTGCTTTCGCGGGCCACATAAAATGATGTGGTGGGCCAGATCTGGCCCCCAGTCCTTGAGTTTGACATCTGTGCACTACACTATCAACAACTCTCTCCGATGTGCTTTTTGAAATTCTGTTTTGCCCAATGTACTAAACTTCACAGATAACAACTATTGTACATCATTCATTTCAAAACATAAGTACAAAAATATTGCGATAAACTTCTGTAACCACTTGTTGCCGTGCCTCCACCGTTTTTTGTTTTCAATTGGTCCCCAAAAATAGTGAAAGAATGATGTACAGTGTACTCATCGTGTGCCTCGTTGTTCTGCTAAATATGAAAACAGAGTCACAATTACTTCTGAATTTTACAATGATTGACTCACTTTGTTTAATACCGACGTCGGACTTCATGAACGTTACCCAACAGACGTGTCGCAGACAAATGTAGTGTCTCGTAGCCGATTCGGAATTGTCTTGACGCATCGTAGCCCGTGTCATGTGATATACTCAACGATTGGTCGTGTGGCATCCGGGATGCTTCATGACCATGACAACGAAAGTCTGGCATGTCTGAATTTTTTATTAATTTTGCCTCAAAGTGTGATATGTCCTACGTTATCCTTCTGATTGGCTCTTTTGCATGGACCAATAGGAAGATCGTTCCCTCCTACTTATGACGAGAGACTGGGCGTGGCACACATTGTGGTGGCCACTATTTAAAAAGTAACGTGAACAAAAAGGGGAAAAATTGGGAAGCACATGTAGCATTTCAACTCATGCTCCATTTGCTAACCGCAACGCTTGTCGCTGATTAGCAAACGTGGCGTCATGAAACAAAGTCGTTACCTCAGATTCCTTTGGGGGAATAAACAGTCCATCCAGGAACAGCGATACAGTGAGGCTACATTCATATCTTGCTAGCGATATGAAACCCCCCCTCCCCCCACCCTTTCATATTAACAGGGGTGACCTTACTGTTACACTCGTATGAGTGTTACAATATTCAAATGTCCATTAAAATTCGCTTGTCCTCTTCAAGGGAATGTGTTGATACGGACTGAGTTGGACCTTCGATGTTCCCCAATATTGTGTGACCATTTCCTATGGCTACAGTACAAGCATGCATCGCAGAAACAGGCGAAATGAAAGCGAGCACAGTCATGAGAGTCACGCATTTGCGTGCAGGCAGTGGTGTGAGGCTTGCGCCGGAAAGTGTATAGCACAGTAATAGCGTCGGGCAACGGAAAATGCGCTCCGTTCGGTACTTTGCCTTGGCATGATTGAAAGACAATGGTCCCATTCAACATCAAATGTGCATGCACATCACAGGGCAAGGGTATGCTATCCATCACATTTGGCGAGCTGTCAGAAGCAGCTCTCCCAGCTTTGGGCTTCTCTCGGCTCACAATTGCAACTGTGTGCCGATACAAGATTAAAGCTCCTTGTGCGTAATGGCACTGGTTGCAAAAGCTCACTCATTATTTGAACATATACGCCGTCACATCGTGCATTGCTGTGCGGTTGTATTTGCTGTGCGGTTGTATTTACGCTTCCTGCATTTAACTTATGACAGGGACACGTGCAACTCGGGCAGTGCTGGAATTTTCAATGAAAGGCATAAATTTTCTTTTTCGTGGCAGCTGGAATGAACAAACACGAGGCAGTAGAACCACATGATTTTGGTAATACAGTATACCTAATGTTTAATTGAATCTCATGAAATATCGATAACTCAAATGCCATCTGTGCTTGGCATGCCCCTTGTGACCCTGCACAGGGGGCAAGCAGTCAGCAAAATGGATGGGAGGCCAGAGAAGGATATTGTAATCATAATACTGTACTCCAATGAAAAGAATAAACGAGAATGTCACAGAAGTCAAAATGTCTATTATTAAAGTGATATCTTGAAAAACCATTCTAATTCATTCAATGACGGAAGTTTTATTACATTTTATGATCACATGTAATGATAAAAATAGATCAGTAAGTAAAAAAAATACTTCTAATGTTCGAGCAATGCACTTTGCACTGGGGGTTTAAACTGGATGCGAAAAAAGCAACGGAAGCTGTACCAAATGTATGTGTGCTGGTGAATTCTGCTACACTTGAACAAAAAAAAGTTATAATGTTCCTTCTATAATTATGATAATAAAGCTGATAATATCTCTAGATACCCCAGAGGTTGCACAATTTTGAATTGGATGATGGATGGTTCATGTTTCATTATTTCCTGAGTGTGTGTGTGTGTGTGTGTGTCTGTGTGTGTGTGTGCGTGTGCGTGTTTCAGAATGGATTGTGTTCGTTGCACTGGAGGTAAAATGAAACCAAACAATAGTGCGTAACAGGAGAAATGTGCTTGTAGGGTGCAGCAGGTTAATTTTACTTTAAAAAGCCATGCAAATAATGCACTGTACACACGCGCACACTTAACGTGCACCTGAACTCAGCCTACACTCTGCTTTGGCACAATCACCCGTATGGGAAGGAGTCTTTGTGGAGCGCCAGTATAGAAAGGGGCACACAGAATCCACACAAACACGCGCGCGAGCTATACACTACATTTGCTCCTAATCGGGAGTGCGCAGTTGCAGAAAGGAGCACACGGTTGCCAAGGCAGCCAACCAATCTCCCCTCCCCTCCCCCTCCTCTCTCTCGTTTTTTTTTTTTCTCTTTTCCTCTTTCCCTTGTATTATCGGCAGAGGTCGCATGGCAGAGGGAAGTCGGACCACTTCTGCGCACTGGAACCAGTGCGAGAATATGTGCACGTCCATAACAAAGCCAGTGTGAGAGCGCACGGAGGAGGCTGACGTTTGACGGTGGAGTTTAAAAAAAAAAAATAAGAAAGAAAGAAAAAAGACAAAGAGAGAGAAAAAGTGTCAACTTGGGAGGTTTGTTTTGCTGTGGAATACCCGGATATACAGTAGTTGTGGCAGCACGTGTGCATCTGTGACATTTGTGCTTGGAGTGAGGGACTATTTGTCACGCTGAGGACCACTGCGCACCAGCCCGCCACTGAACAAGAGGGAAAAGTGCACCGAGAACAACTTAGATTCTGCCCCCCCCTTCTTTTTTTTGTTGTCTCTTTCTCTTCTCGTGTGTGCGCTTTATCGCCGAGACAACAGTGAGTTCGAGTCCAAGCTGGAAGTGATTTGATGCGTTCAGGCTCGCTCAACGTGAGATGGACGTGAGATTTTACCCTGCTCCCCCGGCCAATGTGGGTTCATGCTCCCTACCTGCTGATCCAAGTTGCTTGAGCTCGCTGGACTATTATCACCCCAACAAGGTAAAAGACTTACGAATAAGTCAATAACACGTCGCGCGCGTGCATGCGAGTGTGTGTACACGCGCCCGCGTCTTGCCAACCTGCGACTGATTTCTTTCCTTTTTGTAATGTACGCGCGTTTGATTTACTTTGTCTTCCTTCATAGTTTGTTTGACCCTCAATACGCTACAAAGACGGCTTTAAATTTTTATTTATGCCTGACGTTAGGAGTTCAAGTTTAGTATAACTTTTACTCTTGCTGTGACATTTCCACGGTGATGTTACGGTCAAATGTGCAATTTAGTCGTCCCGCCCCGGTGTGAAGGAGCGGAGTGTGTCTAAAATCCATCGTCGGTTCCTGCATTCTTTATAGCTTGAATGAATGTGTACGAGCAATAATGTACGCTTTAATTGTTTTGTATCGCGATACGTAACCGCACACCGTGACTGGCACGAAGCGCACACTTGGCATTTCACTGTCTACATTTATAAAAAGCCACCGAGAAGAGGGACTCGCTGTCATGTTGGAACACGACCGGAGCAGCTAGCTCCGTGTGCGCATGTACCACAAGTTTAGCATCATGAAACAAAATAAGGCCAAGTACTTTAAGAGTATCCTTGGCCGCTTTATTGGGTACTCTTCTTCATGAAACCCATCGCTGCCTTTCGAAAGATGCTAGCTAGAGCTCAGTTTCATTGGCAGTCACAAGACGCAAAACGTTAGCAACAATTCTCCACTCAATGCACACAACCATACGACACAGTGACGATCTAAAACGGTTCCCTTTTTTTTTTTTTAATGAATTTAGAGAATGATACATTACACTGTTCGGAACTCTATGGCAGACTGTGTGGGCAACGGAAAAGTGTAACTGAACGGAACATTGCAGTCATTGGTTGAAAGAAGACTGAAGTGTTGGTGAAGATGGGTTCGTAGTCAATCACGTTTACACCTGTGACTCAACAATTACTTTTCCACTCTGTCTGCACTTCAGCAGGCTTCTCTTTTCTGCGAGTGAAAGGAATTAGGAACACCCGAGAATATGCTCAGTGCGTCATCCTGGAGCCAAAGCCTCCGGATATGTTGACACTATGCGGATAGAAAAAGCAGAGTAAGGCCTCAAGGGCAGGTGTCATGACACATGTAAACTACGATCGCAATCAATGTTTTTGTTTTGTCTTCTTCACACAATGAAGTTCACGGTTGTCGCTCATTAAAAGACGACTGTTATGCGTTAACGTTCCAAAAGCCCGTAGATCAAAATATCACGGCTGACATCTTGATTCTACGCTTCTCTCGTCTACCGTGGAGCCAAAAATGAAACGTCGTAACGCTTTGCTTTGCATACGACCACAATTTCATGCTCTTTTTCTGATTTATTTGAGATACTCTTGATAGTCACTTTGTGCAAAAGGCAAGCATTGCTCGTCTTGCTGTTGAGTCTTTCTCTGTTGCACACGCTGATGCACGTGGCGAGCAAGCTTAATTGATATAACCTGAGCATGCGCTCGCATTTGAGCTTTACGCTGCGTTTATTTGCAAACCGCCGGTGCGCTTGGTGGATGCCGCGCGGAATGCGACCGCAAGTCTACTTTGAGTAATTAGCAAGTTTATGTGACAGCGAACACGTGTGCTGCCGCCATGCTTTCAAATGCTGTCCCGCTGCTCATTTTGGCGCCGCAGCTGCTTCCATTCATAATCATTTGCCGGCATGCTGTGAGATTGCCGGTGCCACTTTTTACTCCCCTCCGCCCACCGCATTCGTTGGAAGCGTATCCGTTACAGTGTTGATCAGTCAGAAAGTACTACTAAAGAGTGCTGAGCCAGGCTTGTTAAAATCAGTAGTTTGTTTCTAGCTCCGATATGGTTGATAAGGCGAATGATACAACGACGGAGCGTCTAAAGCCGATCAATCCGAGTTTGGCGCACCCACCAAATTGTCCACCGTCCACCTCCTGAGCAGACTTAATTGTTGTCACTCAGGTTCTTGCAATCGATTCTCATGGTAGATACTGGTGACACCCCTCCATATATCTGGACTTGCACTAAACTGTAATGGCTTCCTATGCCCCACCCCTCTGCAAAAAAAATAAAAAAATAAATCCGTAAATCATTTAACTAATTTCATTTTTGTTCACCAAAGCATAACCCCCTCGGTAAGAAAAGTGACAACACCGTATTTATGATGCTTGGCAGTTGGCTGGAACGAAAGAAAAAAAAAAAAAAGAAAGCTGCAGAAAATGAACTGTGGGGGATACTTCAAGTGCAGGATGAGATGATTCAGAAAGATCCATAAATAACCCTGAAGATTTCTACTTCACTACTTTTCAGTGCCCACTTCATTTTCACTATGCGTTCACGTCTTTTATCTCCGTGGCGCTCTCGCAAGCGCCCGGGAGAATTTATACAGAATAATAGCTCCACAGCAGCTTTGAGCAGGGATAATATGAAACTGTGTCATTTGTTAATGCTGTCTGCTGCCTCACGGGCTGCATGCTTACATGTATTACTCATATGATGCACAAAAAGGCAGTTCTAGGACTGAGATGCATTAAAAAAAAAAATTTGAGGGGGGGGTGTGGGGGGACAATTGTAACTGAGCAGAGGCTATTGGTTTGTCAGGCTCCCGTCGTTTGCTTTGGGAGAAGGGAACACCTTGCCTGCTCCTTTATTTGAATACCTTAATCAAACAGTGGTGACTGCCTACAGTGCAAGAGCACAGAGTGCAGCGAGAGTGAGGGCCCGGTGTTTATACACTCAGGCCCCACCCAGCTCATATATCCTCCCAACAACTGATATCTGCCTCGATAGGACATGACTGAAGAGCTGAAGCTTTGTTGCCTGGTGGTCCTCGCTGCCTCTGATAAGCTGGGGAATGATGCGCTCCATTTGAATGCCTTATCGCACTCCTGTATTTTCTTTTTTTTCTTTTTTTATTACAGTACCGCCTTGTATGCAATCGTGCGCGCACGCGCGTGCGTGTGTCTTTGTTTGCATGGTGCAAAGGTTACTTTCACTTTACATATTCAGACAGTTTCCATCCAGGCTCATCATGCATCAAGTGAGCAGATTGGATCATTCTGTTCGGGAGTACAAGTCACCCTTATGCCTATACTGTAGACAACTTATGACCCCCTATAACGAGAACGTCGTGATCAGTACAGACTTCCACCAAGGACAAATGCTAACATTTTTTTATTTTTTTTAATTTTTTTACCTCCATCATCTATTTAACTGATAACAGACCACCTACTGGTTCATAAGTGTTAGCGAGCAGACACGAGGTTGGACTGTTCCATTTTTGGCAATTACAGTGATCCCTCGTTTATCACGGTTAATGGGGACCAGAACCTCCCGCGAAAGAGGAAAATCTGCGAAGTAGGTACCCCCCCGATACATATATATGAGTTGGTTCGGTTAGTTTTAAGTAACAAAATACAGTAAATATATACATGTAGGACTGTATATGTTGCTCGATGTGACTCGCTGTTGTTTTGCTGACTTTCGCTGCATCTCAGGACCTTTTGCGACATTTTCGCGATATATATATATATATATATATATATATATATATATATATATATATATATATATATATAATTTTTATTTTTGGAATTTTGAATATTTAATACAAACCTCGGTTTTCGTCCATAAATACATTATATCCAGAAGGCTGTTCGAAAACCGAATTGTTCGAAAACCGAAACCACGCTTGTTAAAAAAAAAAAAAAAAGTTTATTGAACACGTCTGCTCACAATGGAAAGCGACATGAGGAAGCGTCACTTCTTCGTTCATCGACCCGAGGAAGCGTCACTTCCTCGTCTAAGGAAGGCGAGAGCAGTCAAGTGGTGCATTTAAGTGCGCTCAGTTTGTTCGAGAACCGAATCTCGGTCGTAATCCGAGGCATAAAAAACTCGAAATTTTTGGTCGAGAACAGAGACGTTTGAAATCCGAGGTTTGACTGTACTTGCAGTGCATCGCGGACTAAAATCCGCGATGCACTAAAACCGCGATAAGTGAACCGCGAAGTAGTGAGGGATCACCGTATGACTTAAATTCCTGCTTCCTGGTTAAGACTCTCTGCAAAATCGAGTAGGTTCCTCATTTGCGCAGCCGGCAACCTATAATCGACAAAGCGCTGCGGGAATTTGGTTTTGTACATCGACTTTTGCCACGCATGGCTTTCGTTGTTGGTTCTTGACAAATGTGAAAGAGCAACAACGTGGCTAGTTTGGAAAAAAGTGGATCCTCTGCTGAGGCCAAACAAATAAATTTGCCAACTTCAACGATAATCATCGACATATACAGCCTAGTGCAGTCCCTCGGTGATGTCATTTGCATTCAACCAGCATTAACTTTGAAGCTTGAGTGTTTCTCAGTAGATTCTGCAACTCCTCCAAGACCCACAATTCATGTGGTTTTTACCACCACTTTACATCTC
The DNA here is from genome assembly GCA_901007745.1 of Hippocampus kuda. Taxonomy (NCBI): domain Eukaryota; kingdom Metazoa; phylum Chordata; class Actinopteri; order Syngnathiformes; family Syngnathidae; genus Hippocampus; species Hippocampus kuda. Next base: position 734 of record CAAKHF010023583.1, on the reverse strand, counting down.
ACAAAATTCAGCGAAAAAAAACAAAGTAACTCAGAAACATCAATTAAAATATTACACAGCGGCAAAGTGGGAAAGGCCTTTTGAGTGGTTCTGCACCTGCAGCTTTTTATGGGTACTTCCTTGGCCTGTGCCCTCCCCCTTCCGCAAAGTTGTGTGGGAATTGGTTGAGCCCATTTTGATGTGATCCTGCTCGCAATCAGGCCTACCCGCCGGAGTTAAGACATCACCTCCTTGGCAGGGGTAACAAACGAACCGGTTGCTGCATCCGTCACTCAGGCGGGCTGCTGCATATTCATGTTGCGTGTACACCGCTGTCGCTTTTAGCTAATGACAAATTCTGTGGCATGTGACGGCGATGCGCTGAGTGAGAATCAAAGGATGGAGTGAGAGTCAAATGGGTTGAAGTAATCAGTGGCCCGGTATGTGGACAGTGCCTGCGTGCGTGCGTGTATTTGCATCTGTGTGTGTGTGTGTGTGTGTGTGTGTGTGTGTGTGTGTGTGTGTGTGTGTGTGTGTGTGTGTGCGTGTGCGTGTGCTTGCATGTGTGTGTGTGTGTGTGTGTGTGTGTGTGTGTGTGTGTGTGTGTGTGTGTGTGTGTGTGTGTGTGTGTGGCTAAGAGAGAGAGAGAGAGAGAGAGAGAGTTAGAGAGAGATGAGGCTTATAAGAACAAAAGCAGGTCTCTTCCATCCTTAATTGTCTAATCATCCTGAATTGACAAATCATAAATCATAAAC
>CAAKHF010023582.1:0-10643 GCA_901007745.1 Hippocampus kuda | reverse complement strand
TCCATTGATGAAAAAAGAGATTGGTTCACTTCTCCTGTCCCATGGAAATCCATTTCAATTCCAAGCGGCGACTCTCAGTTCCAAATACCTCCTCTCTCCTCATCCTCAACTTCAGCATCCATCTATCCAGCCGCACCAATGCCGACTATCCAACAGCGCTGACATCTCCACTGAACAAAACGGGGTTGTGAAAAATGCTGCCCATTACAGGCGCAAAAAACACAAGTGCCCCAAGTCTGTCCAGCACCGACAGTCAATGGCGCCAACATTCCACCCAATCAAAATCTGTGCTGGTACAGGCGTGCTGCCGAGAAGGCGCAACCACCAAGCACAGATACTTCTCCTTTGACAAATGTCGTGGCCAAAAAACGCTGAAAACAGTCCATATCAGGTATGTACAGTATATGTATATATATATATTTTTTTTCTCAATAACTTCTTTTTCAAAGCAGTGGTGCTTTATGAATTATTTTTAAGTTAAAACAATTGTTGAAATTGTAATTAGTCTCAATAATCACAAATATATATTATTCATATGTAGTGGCGTCTTTCTCTTCACAAGACCAAGTGCAGCTGTCCCCTTGTATTGCACATTTCATTCTTCTTCTGTTATTATTGTAGTTGATTTGACGAGCAAGGACAGAAATGCGTGTTGCATTCTTGTTGCCTTTGCTTGACTTTATAAGGTCCTCATCACACTGCCTCATTGCCATCTCTAGTTTCCTTTGAGGTTACATCAAAATGAAAAGAAAATAGCCAAAGAATAGCACACTTCTGGAATTAATCCTTTAGACACTCACAATGTTGACACATAACGTCATGCATGATGATGTTATAACCTCTCAATGTTCAACTCCCAAGGCTTAGAGTGAAGGACAAAGGAGCTGAATTTGTAACAGAAAGGAGGGTAGACATTGGTCCACTTTTAACAGTGAGTCCAGGAATTGAAAACAATATTGGCTTAAAGTTACAATAAATAAATAAATATATTAGATAGATAGATAGATAGATAGATAGATAGATAGATAGATAGATAGATAGATAGATAGATAGATAGATAGATAGATAGATAGATAGATAGATAGATAGATAGATAGATAGATAGATAGATAGATTTCTATTTATGCATGGATTTTTACAAACATGTTTCAGTAAAGCAAAACATCCATCCATCTATTTTCCGATCCGCTTTATCCTCACGAGGGTCGCAGGGTATGCTGGAGTCTATCCCAGCTGCCTTCAGGCAGTAGGCGAGGGACACACAGACGAACAACCATCGAACCCGGGGCCTCTGTACTGTGAGGTCGAAGCGCTAACCACTCAACTTGGCTGCCCAGCAAAAGATTATTATTACTGTATTTAAATTGTTTTTCTCTTTTCTGACCTTTTTATTGCATATGTTCTCCTCGCTGCTCCCCTGTATTCCGCATTTCTTTTGGACAATAAAAGTTGCATTAGCTTGTCTGATTAAAGGCAAGTTTTATGGGTTACTATCCTACCTTACCACTGCTTTCCAACAACTTCATAATGAATCTTTGAAGAAAAGGTGGATTAATGGTATTGCAACCGGTGAACAAGGTGCCAATGGTGAGCAGAAGTTGAATGTGGTCAATTCCCCACCACTTTAAATCCAAAGATCAAAAGTGTTATGGTTACCATGAAATTAAAAGCCTATATCAGTGGAAAGCGCTGTCCCATGCCAGCACATGTATTTTCCTTTTCAACATTTTAGAGCCATGTGGTATGCTGAATTAAAGAGTCGCAATTCGTCCAATCCCCCCTTTAATTAATAACAGTCTCTGTTATTATCAAAGCCACACTTTAGCAGGGAGGAGCAAGCAAATACTTCCTGCAGCACTCTTTTAAAATATATATATATATATATATATATATATATATATATATATATATATATATATATATATATATATATATATATATACACATACTGCATATATGTATATAAAATTAAACAGAGAATGGTGAAAGAGATCACTGACATCTGCAATAAAATTGAGTAAAATACAGGACACCGGAGTAATAATAGCAAGTCAGCCAATACATTCTGGCACCACTCTGGATTCCAGATACTACGAAATCTGATGAGGAGGTGCATGCATGTGTGTTTTATGGACAAGTCAAGCATGTTTCGTGTGTGTGTGTGTGTGTGTGTGTGTGTGTGTGTGTGTGTGTGTGTGTGTGTGTGTGTGTGTGTGTGTGTGTGTGTGTGTGTGTGTGTGTGTGTGCGCGCGCATCTCTCTCTCTCTCTCTCTGAGAATAAAAGTTTCGGTGTAACCTTTGGGATTCCCAGCATGCTGTTGTGCTCTTTGTCGATTCTGTATGGAGAAACTATCGTGCCATGTCTTCGAGTTGTTTGTTGGCATTATCACGACTTGGGTCTAATAACAACTATGATACTGTTCTCACACAGTCCGCTGAAGTTGCCTGCACTCCATCAAGTCAGTGTGTGGTTGCCCAGCAACGTAGCGTCCGGTGTTCCAGAGCGGCACTGTTTGTTCCTGACGAATGATCTGCCAGAGAAAGGGAAGATGGCCGTAGGTGAGGATGACAGAGGGAAAGACACAAATTGGTAAATGGAAGACGCAGCCTCGAGGGGCCCTGAATCAATGCCGAAGCAAACAAGCCGTGTCTGGCTCTCTCAGATGCCATCTTTCTCTCTGTTGGATCATTCCTCTTCTTCGCTGTCTCATCCTGCCCTGGCTGACCTGCCTTCTCTCACAGTCTCAGAGTGAATTTGACTATTTATCATTGCCCGTTAATTAGCACTGCATTTCTTTCTCCAAATGTGCTTAATTACTTCAAGATCATTCTGAAGCCGAACTCCATCGTGGCTTGAGGCTTTTGTCTTTCGTTCACGTAGCAACTTCTCCAGTGTAATGTCCCAAAACGTTTTCCACAAATTGTCGTTGGAAGGGAAATTGTGCCTTGAGAGTCAAACAAAATATGGCTTTTTAAACGACCACTGTCATGCGAGATGTCACCAAATTTCATGGTAGTTCATCTCTGTGTCAAAGAGCAAACATGCACGGGAGGTTGATTGAACGCTCTAAATTCTCCATAGATGGGATTGTGAGCACAAAAATGTTTAAAATAAATAAATAAATCGATACAGGTCACTGATGGTTTAGTGGTGCACTCGCCTGACTTGTGTACGGGCAGCGTGGGATCGATTCCCACTCAGTGACGATGTGGTTGTGGATGGTTGTCTGTTTCTGTACCCTGTGACTAACTGACGACCAGTTCAGGGGGTAGTCTGCCTTCTGCACAAAGTCGCCTGGTATAGGATCCAGCATCTCCTTGCGACCCTCTTCAGGATAAGCGGTGTCGAAAAACGGATGGACATATGGATAAAAAAATATACAGCCATATCGCCATGCGAATGGATGGAGCAAAGTTAGTGCCGTCTCATCTGAAGGGCATTCCTCTCTCCCACAGCGTCATGCACGGACGCTTTTTTTTTCGAGGGTACGGAAAGCGCTTTGAAAAGATGAGGACAGACAGGGACGCAGGATGATTATTACATGAATAATGATGACGGAAGGGTACCCAGGTCGCTGATGGAGGATGGACTGGCAAAATAGGGTCAAGTGCCCATCTCTGCTGGTAGCCCTGATGTTACTTACGTGCAATAACATCAATGGTCACACAGACAACAACATCGTGGACAGTCCTAACTGTCCGTTGCAGTCGGATTTTGTCCCTTTTATGTGGCAGCCCCAAAACCAGGCTGTGATGGAGGACCACAGGACTGATTCGGTGACTGCAGTGTAGAACTGTCTCAACAGCTCCTGTGGCAGGCCGTGCCTCCTCTGCTGGGCTTTTTCAGGATGGAGTTAATGTTGGCCTTCCACTTCATGTCCTGAGAAAAACTTGAACTTGAAGGTCTTGACGGTTGACACAGGCAGGGCAGATCGATCAATAAAATATATGGCGATGAAGCTTATCATTGTGTCGCTGCCCTTGTTCCTCGCGCCGATCACCTGAACTCGACTCTTCTGCTAGCTTCCACTGCGCATGTGGGAGCACTCGGTCACTGGAGCCAACTAGCGGAACGACGCCGCATCTGCAATTGGCATATTGTCAAACATACATCGCAATTATCTAATAACTTTTTCTTGGTCATTTTCAACCTGTTTGAGCAATTACGTGACCCGTTATTGATAAAAAATATCCTTAACAATCGGTGTTACGGTCATTACGAGTTAGCATTGAGTGATTTCCCGAACAAAATAAAGACAATCTGGAAAGGTTGGCAGCTCTGCTATTGATGGATTGTATCTTGATAAAGGAAATTGGGTTACTCATATGTCAGGCAGCACCGTATTATATCTTTTGTTTTCAATTATGTTGCACATGCATCAATTCATATGATTAATTATTATGATTTAATGTGATATTCCAAGTTTTTAACTGATCTGAATTATTGACATCATGCAATTTGAGAGGAATTGCACTTTCTTGCTTGTCCAAATGGTCATTGAACAGTATGCCATTCATTCAGTACACAATATCATTCACATACTTAAAAATATCCATTTTTATAACTGATAATTCTGATATCTTGTGGCTGTGGGGAGTACATGTGGGTGCTGTCGTCTGAACGTGTCCATCTTGCTCCTTTTTCCCCATAGAATAAGCCGCTGACCGTCAACGTTATGCAAACAGGTCAAAGCAGGTTTGAAGAACGTGAACGTGTCGCACTTTGCCTTACATCACAACTTTGAGGCCGCAACACACATGGTAGCGAGGTCAGCACCATCTTTTCCTTGTTCCGCCTTCTTTCCACCCTTTTCTCCTTTCTTAACCTACTGTAATTATATCCATCCTCATCCTTCTCTCTATTCCCTCGCATTGCAGCGCTGGTGTTCTTGCTGCCACTAATGACACTGTGCGATCTCCGCTGAGTGCAGAGCCAGTGACTTCGGGTCACATATGTTATATATTCATCTTCTGAACACTTCCATATGGAAGCGTGCCACTCTGCCAAGACCCGTCACATGTTTTGCGGGAAGAAGCATACAGACTCTACGATAGCGGGGGGACTAAGAGGAGAAAATAAGAGAAATGGCGTGTGCAGACAAGAGCAGAAAGGGAAAATCTAATTAATTTTAAATCACGGTTCAGGACATACCGGGACCTGTTTTTTCCTTTTGGTCTGTTGACTTAGGCAGACACAAGCAGTCATAAACAGGAAAGCCCAAAGTGATGAAGCACCACACTGCTGCTGGATGTCTCCATCTCCCCTACCTGCTGTTAGATATGTTCCTCTCATTCTAGTTGGCTCGTCATAACTCACTTGGAGACATTCGTTGCTCTTTGTACTGCCAACTTAAACACACTTCCATAACAAATAATTTGGATTTCTCCTACTGGTCTCCTTGTTGGGGAGATGGTCCAAATGGTCCAAATTTAATTGGAATTTGGACCATTTGATGAATTGTAATTAGCAGAAAACTGTATTTGAATTTGTTCAAAAAGCAGGGAAATGAACAAAATGTTAATATGATGAAAATGGTAATAAGTAATGGTCACAAAAGTTTAAAAAGAACATAACTGGGGGTAAACAAATAATTACCATACATAAATAATACATAAACCAAGAACTGAATGGGGGTTGATTCTCTTAATTTCTAAGTACTGTACAATACATTTATAATGTGTTTTTCCTCACAAAGTGGAATTTCCACTGGCCTCCATAATTATTGGCACGGCTACTTAAGAAGTGTTCTTTGGCTTCTAATAAACTCTGCTTCTTTCTAAATAACGTAGGAGCAACATTTTTTTTTAAATTAAAAGGGAGGAAAATCCAATCATCAAGTGCAGTAAATTGTGTGCCATAAAAAGTAGCACCCTTGATTTTAACACTTTGCACAAACCCCTTTTGACAACAAAACAGCACATAACAAGACGGGAGAATGCAAAAATACAAAAAGAGAGATATTTGACCATACTTTGCATAATTTCTCCAGCGATTAATCCAACGACCTCTTTAGCTCCTTCCACAGGTTTTCAATGGGGTTGAGGTCTGGGGCGGTATTTATTTTGCGTCTGGTGAACCATGTCTATCATTTTCAGTTTGCAAGTATGCTTCTGCAATAAAAATGTACGTAAGGCTTTTAGCACACCTTAACCAATGATTACGGAGGACACTGTAACATTCTCCCATCATACGCAGAAAGTCCTGCTGTCATTTCAGGCTGACACACAGAGACATTATCACTTATGACCCTGAGTTGACGACACATCAAAAATGGAAGGAAACAAAGAATTTGCTTGCCATGTGAGTGGTGATGCGAGAACGCAGCTGCTATGATGCTAACCAGGCCATCATCCACACCACATCTACCTTGTTAACACAACTCCGACGGTGGAGGAAAGACGAGACAGAACCTGACGACGGTTACATTATGAGCGTCTGACTGAAGGTTCGACTAACGCAGTGCTCTGAATATAACGGAACCTCAGAGTCAAACACAAGTGCGTCTGCCACTATTATATATTTCTAGAATTGATGATTCTATATATCATGTGGCATTGATAAATCAAATAACAGAATAGGATTTATTTTGTATTAAAGGGTATAAGAAAATCATTTTTACCGTTTATTGACCAATTCTTGCTGATATTTGGTATTGTTTAGTGAGTACTCACCGACCTTTTTGAAACGGAGTTTCAGTTACTGGTTTGGTCATGGTTTGTCCAAAGTAAAAACAGATATTTTCAAATGTCTTATATTTTCACAAATCAAAAAGATAAGCAGTCTGCTTTCATGAAGGTCTACAGCAATAAGCAAACTTAGTGCTCAGAGGCTGAAATCAGAAGATTTAGACCATCTAATGGTCAAGTGTGAAGTAATTTTAGAAAATACCAAATGAAATATTTTTATGTCACAAGTAATAAAATAAAATAACATAAAATAAAAATGTAAAAAAAAAATTACCTAAATTAACTTAAATAAAGCATGAAAAAAAAAATATTTTGTATTTCGCAAATTCAACAACATAATCATTTTCTTGGCGAGCATCAAACCTGGTGTGACGTCACTTCAGGTATAACAATAGCAGGGCTCACTATAGAAAGTGTACAAAGCCAGTCAGAAATTAATTCAGAAAGTGATGCTTCAAACTTATCTGAGGGGATCCAGGTGTTTGAAGCGTTGGAGAAAGAGAAGGTTGTTGGCAAGAACTATGTTGGACCATACAGGTACGAGCCAGATGCTCAGGATGCGGACATTGTGCCTAAACGGCTGGACGTGCAGTGGAGACGAGACCCATTGGGATTGGAAGAAGGATAAACTATATAGGCCGCGGTTATTAGCTGAGCACTATCGTTTGCGATTCGATCCTGTGCCGTGCTGTAAATTGCGCACAATGGGATTATCTACTTGGTCCATGTATTCAAACAAGCACTGAGAGCACAAGTCATAGTGGGTTGTTGTCCTACATTGTCATAGCTCAGGTAGTTCAGTTGCATTGTCGGCCACGCCGCACATTATATTGGCAGCATTGTTAGGTGTAAACCATGACAGAGGATTCCATCAATGCACTCATATACTGTAGATTGAATGTTTTCCTACAGGATTGCATCCATGTACACATGTAATACTTTGAATCGAATGTTTTCATAAACGACAGCCAGAGCTATTCATTGACTATCACACCTAAGTTTTTTGCAAACACAATTGAGAAAACAGAGGTCTTCTAAGTACTTGTAACAAAAAATGCTGGTCAACACCGGTGTGAAATTCTTTCACTTTGCGAGAACGAAACTGTATCTTTCCAGTTTTCTGGTCCATTTACGTGCCCTATTCTTTTCTTTTGGCCACTCAAACACTGTTTGCCTGAATGTGAACAGTGCATTTCACCAGTGGCATAGAGCAGTTAACGGGACAATTAATACTGCAGTACAATGGCTGACTGGCGACTCGGGATTCTGTAAGTAACGTCACTCGCTGGAGATTGCCGAATAAAAATATTTCCGTTGTTAAGTGCGTTGCTATGGCCCAAAGTATTAAGCAAATGATGGTTGGCCAAGTTTACTTCACACCTTTAAAGTTAAACAATGGTTCTAAACTATTACATTATTACAAATATTTTTTTTCAATAATGTGTCATGAAAGATACAATTATTTTCCCATGTATTTTTGTATTCACCTGTATTATAATAAAAAATATCCGATTAATTACCATGAACATGGATATTAAATAAACATCAAATGAATAATGAATTAATTTGAAAGATGCTTTTTTTAATGTCATTCACTTCAAGTTGTGAATTTACAAAATACTTTGACTTGCAGTCACTTCAACAACTTGTGTGGCATAAACTGAAAAGCTTAATTTGACTGATGAGGCATATTTTTCCATAGCATCTGGGTTGACCGCATTTGGTTTGTGAACATGAAAATTTACACAAATTGTATGTTTGGTGCATGATCATAGTGAATGGCTGCACAACATAATGCAACAGCAGAGCTAACTCTCTCTGCAGGGTTGACATATGGTATGGAGTGCTATAGGGGGGCAGAGCAGCCTGTTCAGTGTGTACTGTACATGCATGGAGTGATGTACTTAACCGCTGACTTGCACACAAATTCTGTGCACCCATGTGCAGATTATGGATGAGACAGAATCTTACTGGTCGAAGCAACATCATATAGAGAACCCTTGTTTGTCCACACCCAACCGCAAAAGGGTGGACATCTTAAAATAGAGAGACCGTATAAAACATATTTTTTAAATATATTTTCCCACAAGGTTTAAATACCTAAACTTATACAAACGCAGTAAAACTTACGAAAACACACTACTTAAAGTATTTCTTGGTGGCGGTTGTCGCTTTTGTTTACAAAATAATCCAAAAAAGAGGCAGAGTAAAACTGACACAAACAAATGAGAATTAAACATGTAAACACCAAAAATGTTCAACCAAGCCATAGAGGTTTGCCTAATGAAAGTTCCTTCGCTTAATGCTAACATTATGCGGACTAACAAAAAACTAGTGCTGATCTTATAGGACTGTGACTTTATTCTTACTTTAAAAAAGTATTACGATACAGTTTCTAGTTACCTTTTTTAAAAAAAAATGTAGCCAGTAATGTAACCCAAGTACAATTATGTGTGAGCAATGTAACTTGATTACTTTCCTTTCACTTACTTTTGGATTACTCTCATACTAAATATGATCATAAGGCAAAGTACATGTAGTATCAATTTTATATATATATATATATATATATATATATATATATATATATATATATATATATATATATATATATATATATATATATATATATATGTATATATATACATATACATATATATATAGACATATATATATGCACGCACACACGCACTCTTTATGAATAGATTATATTTCCACACACATACAAACTAAGCATACAACAATACTCACAAGCATGTACGGTATTCTCTGTGCTCTGTGGGAACAACAAATAAACTCAGTTGTGGACCTACCCTGCCTTTTCTTCTTGTTATTAACTGTGCTGCCTACATCTCTTCCAGAAGACCTCAGTGCTACCCGGCATGTCGCGGACCGACATAGTACTACACTGAATGTTAATTTGGATGCCAAAATCAGTTGCTTTCATAAAGGGGCTGGTGGGCCTCGGCCGTATCGGGTGAACAGTTCAGACAGCTGTATAAAGAGCTCAAAGTAGAGAGCCTTCGCATTAAGAGGAGTCATTTGAGGTGGTTAGGGCATCTGCTGCCTTTTGGGTGCCTCCCATTGGGGGTATCCAGACCATGAGCAGAGCAGGCTGGAGTGATTAAAAAAACTCATCTAAACCTAGAATCGCTGAGTGTGTGCACGTGCGTTTGTGCGCATGTTCCTGCGTATATTGGGTTTCATATTGGCAGCGGTTGGGGGCAACCGCAATCTGCTAAAAAAACAACAGTAAAAAAAAATGTAATTGACATGAAATAAGCATCCTACCTACAAGATGTATTTGTTATAATCAGTTCTTTATTGTGTGCCATTTTTTGTTACTGGACGCAACCAGTTGAAAGTTCTGTTGCAATTTTAGGCCAACAGATAAGTCTGGTTGTTGTATCAGTGCTGCATTGACCTTATGTATGTCAAGAACGGCGTGGTGGAGGGCCCCAAAAAGCAGGCAGCAGGGAGAAGCAGGGTGAACTTGACAAACTGTAAAACAATGAGAAAACTAAATTCAGGACAAAGTCCTGAAAACAACAAGAATCCAAAGTAACGAACGAAAACCCATGGCAGACACAAAAACAAAGTGAAGGCAATATCAACAAAAATCCATGGCAGTAAGGCACAAACACGAAACAACAGAAGCTATGACAGCAACAACAGAAAACAGTGACAGAAACAGTCCAGGAGTCCTTTTAACAGCAAACCTACTAATGACATGATGACCAACAGGTGTCCCGCTGTAGGAGGAGCCCTACTGAACCACCTGTTTGCTCCAAACAGATCAACCCTGACAATGTAAGCATTGATTGAAATCTACACTTCACAAAAGTACTACAACAAAATGAAATCTCAGAACATCTCAAGCACAAAAATTGAGGAATATGAATGTCGACCAAAAAAAAAAAAAAGAACATGATTGATTTTGACCCTGTCCCTCGGGG
>CAAKHF010023581.1:0-10492 GCA_901007745.1 Hippocampus kuda | reverse complement strand
GAAATTATTTGGATCCCTGAACAAGTTTCTAAGTCAAGGCCCAGGGGCCAGATCAGGCCCATCACATCATTTTATGTGGCCCGCAAAAGCAAATCAAGCTTGTCAACTTCCATGATGCTTGCTAAAGTCTGAAGCAAAATTTCAAATATTGCAAGTATTTTCTCATTCGCAAACTCTTATTACAATAACGTAAACGATGTTTGAACAAGCCATTATGCTTGACTTCTGATTTCAAAACTAGTTGTTAGTCGATATGTTGTGCGCTGTGTATGTAATATCTGGAGGTGATTAAACATGTATATGGTTTCACAAAATTCACCGTCATAATGGGCCTCCAAAGGAAACCATAACTACAATGTTGCCTGCAACAAAAATGACTTTGACACGCCTGCCATATTGCAAACTGGAGACACGTGACATCATTACGAGATACAAGCAGCCAGCCTCAACTTGGAAGCCCATCCACAGAGCATTTCTGTAGAACGAATAAATTCTGCATTAATTCCTCCATGCCATTTGGGTTGCACATTATGTGTGCAATGATTGAATTATTTTTTTACCCCTGTTCACACGTACACATGAAATCAAGCCCGTTCTTTTTGGACATCTCGATCAATGCGGAAATGTTGGCGTACCAGACTCCTCCCTCTCCAGGCCCTTACATCCATCCATCCATCCATTTTCTCTTCCTCTTATCCTCACAAGGGTCGCGGGTGTGCTGGAGCCTATTCCAGTTGTCCCTGGGCAGTAAGCGAGGTGAACCTTGAAGTGGTTGCCAGCCAATCGCAGGGCACACTCAAGTGGGCAAACAATTTTTCCCACTCACACTCACACCAAGGGACAGTTTAGACTAGAGTGTTCCATTAACCTGCCATGCATGTTTTTGGAATGTGGGAGGAAACCGTGGATGCCGCATTTGTAAAACCTACATGACAAATGAAAATCCATATTTCACTGCTTTACATCACTCACAAATTACATATAACCTTTGATGACTTTTTATTTGATATACAGGTGTGTACAGACACAAACAAAAAATTATATCACCAAAATCCTCACTTTTCCGGAGACGTCAAATTTCTTCAACTATTGACATTGCATCATCAAATAGGGCATGCCATTACTAACACTTTAGATTGGTCAGTAATTTGTAAACCTAACACCACATGTGTGGCCGAACCACTAGAATAGAGTTGGGAAAAAAAAAAATTGTGACATTGGACGTTTGACATCAGCAGCGATATGCAAAATTCTTCCCAAAAAATGGTCAACTTCAACACACAATGGACGCAAAATATCACACCCCGAAAAATGAGGTGATCCCCAAACAAAATGATCACTCTGCAAATAGAGAATGAGTGAAGTCTGGATACGGTCGTATGTCAGAAATGGTGCTTTGGAGTGGATGACCCAACATCTTGAAACTGTATGATCAAATCATCCCCGTTTCATCACCAGTCTTCACAACTCGGTGAGACTAGCCGTCGCATTACCATCTGTGGAAATAGAGAACGTGAACAAAAATGTACAAATAAATTAAAAGGGATAACAATTAATCCAAGCTTTCTGCCAACTGTCTAATAGAGCTGCACAGTGTGTTCTTCTCCGAGCTGCTATTGTGGTCGAGAGGTGACACGCCACTCCTATAATGTGGACAAACTTATGTCATTGTGGCAGGAAGCTTAAAGTGCAAGCGTGTATTTTGTCAAGGGAGGGGATGCTCGGGTTGACGGGGTAAAATGGGTTGGTGCAAAGTCTTCCAGGCCAGACCTGATGAGTCAGCCTCAAGGCCTAAAGGTGTGAATGTCATTGTGGAGCCTCAGCAAAGGCCTGGAGGGCCGGCTGTGTGCACGACAGTTTTTACTGCAGCTGCAGCGTTGGATCCACATGATATTTCTGAAGAAGCTGTCACCGTCCAGGCAATGGAAGCGCAGCCGTACAGTGCGGGTAACTGAGGGCCTGCAGCAGCGGCCGTCGGGGCAAGATCCACAAGTGCGAGGGCGGTAGAGCTGTACTGTGGAGCATCCGGCAAAAGTGATTTGAACTGGCTCCCGCGGGCGAACGGTTCTCTGGCACTGCTTCCCCTGCAGACAACATACAGTTGAAAAAAATCACATTCTGGAATGATTTTAAAATGTAAACGAAGATCGCTGTCATCACTCAGTGAGCTTTCATATTCCTCACTGGGGTGCTTCTGTGCATACCTCGATTGCCAGAGGAAGCTCCAGGTGACACTGTCGGATCTGGCAAAGCCTGGTTTCTCGAATCAGCTGACAGTCTTGGTTGTGATTGGTGACTCGACTTGATATTCCCATCCCACATGAGGTGGAGCATTCTGTCCAGGCAGTGGTTTGTGGAAGACAGCTGGACTCCAGTAACAAATCAGGCATTGGGAATGTTGTTATCTCTGCGAGAGGGTAAGGACAGAGACCATTAAGTGGAGATTGTCTCAATTACTGGAGCTGTGCATACATTTTATGGGCTGAAGCTCATCAGCTGGTATTTAAACGTACAGGAGGATAAAACAGAAGACACAGATGAAGTGGTCACTCCTTTGCAGCTGAACTGAAATAATTAAGCTGAGTTCAGCCGCGGGCATGCCGTTCGAGTGTGGGGCTGCTGCACGCTGTTACTCGTGAAATTTTGGTGAATGATGCAGCATGCATGCAGGCGGGGGAGGGACATGTCATGTATTTCCACTGAACCATTTAATCAATACTGTGCCCTGAGTGATTCAACCCGATTCCTCCTCACGGCAATACACTTGCATTGGCATCCGTTTCTGCACGCTTAGGGCTAATTTTCAGGCGAGCCACATGAAAACAAACACACGTGTCCCCATTGTCTCGACAGACTACACATAAAGTAATAGTGGCTCAGTAAAGATGACACATGACTGGGGGTCCACATTGCTGGCAGTAAGTCAGATTTGTTTCTAGGGAGGGGTGGACCCAGCCAAAGCTTCCCTTTGTCACTGATTGTGTTCCGAATTATTGTGGGTAGATTTGTACGTGAAGCCGAGGTATAGAGGGGGTCCATTTTGGTGGCCTCAGTATTGCATCGTTGCTTTTTACAAACTCATCGGAGCTATTCACAGCCGAGTGTGAAGCCGTTGGAATGAAAATCCATCCATCCATTTTCGAATCCGCTTCTCCTCACAAGGATCGCGGGCGTGCTGGAGCCTGTCCTAGTTGTCTTGGCCAGTGAGCGGGAGACACCCTGAACTGGTTGCCAGCCAAGTGTAGGGCATGGAAGGAAAATCAACACATCCAAATCTGAGACCATGTTCCTCAGTTGGAAAAGGGTGGAGTTCTCTCTTCAGGTCTGGGACGAGCTCCTGCCTTAAGCAGAGGAGTTCATGTGACTGGGGGTCTTGTTCACCAGTGAGGGAGGAATCGAACAGGGCATTGACAGGCAATTCAACGCAGCATCTGCAGTGATGCGGACTCTGCATCAGCCTGTCGTGGTGAAGAAGAAGCGAAGCCAAGGGCAATCTCCGTTGCCAGCCTCACCTGTGCTCACGAGCTGCGGGTCGTGACCGCATGGACAAGGTCGAAATGAGTTTCCGTCTTGTCTCAAAGACTCTTGCGAATGACTGTGTCCTATGCAGCGTGTCTCGGTAGGCGTACATGTTACGGAGTGAATGCTGTTTGAACGATTGGGTTCACAAATCTTTTGAAGGAATCATTTTAGTCAACTGATTTAAAGAATTGATGTTACCATCACTACTTTCCGGCAAATATCTACTCTGGGCAAGATGTTGGAGTGCGCCTACATTTAGCTCACAGCTTCTGTCTGGTGTTCGATGCCGTTGAGGTCAAGGCACTCAAGTCCTTCCACGTCAAACTAATCCTAGCACACCGTTATGGTCAGCACCCCCGCGACCCTAGTAAGGATCAAGCGGTTTGGAAAATGAATGAATGAATGAATTATTATAATTAATATACGGTACATTATAAGAATATTTTATGATCATTAAAGGTGTATTGCAATACTTTTTCCATACTGTTTCGCAGAACTGTTCTGATGCAGAATATATTGCAATTTTTTTTTTTTCCTTGAAATTCACTATGTTTACGACCAGGAAAGGCATCAAAGAAGAACACTGTAAGCTTTACCTCTGAACATGGTCCCACCGGCGGCAGTTGGCTGGCGAGGCTGCGGGTAGGGTGGCAGCAAAGCACTGATGTGGTTTGGAAGAGGCTGACTCTCGGACAGAGGGGTGTGTGTCATTTCTTCGGGCTCCACTCTGATGTGGTTGTCATCGTCACAAAACCACTCCTCGCAGCAGCTGTTTTCTGGCCGTGCCAACCGGGGCCGTGAACAGTGCAAGTTGGGCAGGGGCACTTGGTGAGGACAGAGGGGCATGCAGCCCACCACTCCATTCATACAGGTGCACTGGTGCTGGCAGCTGGGCTGGAAGTTCTCACTGTGCTGGTACAACTGGCCGTTGAACTCGCAGGGCAGACCGTGAGCCTCAGCTGGAAAGACAAAACGAGACAATGAGGAACAGGACTTTTCATTCTTATTCACTGGTGACGAGTAGAGGGAAAACACTCCTCCTTCTATGTCCATATCATGCAGACTTGACTTCAAAAGTGCTCAAAAGTGCTTTGAACTATGTGCCCTTTTCATCCCCCTTAGGGAGTTTATTGGCAAGCAAGATAACACATAAACTGCTCACATAGAGGACCAAAAGGAGACTTTGGGGTGGATCCAGACACTGGTGCAATCAGGTATTTGAGTTGAGTCATAAAAAAAAAAAAATAATAATAATAATAATAATAATTTGGACCACACCACTTTAATGCAGAAAATTGAACAAGATTCTCCTTTCAACATTATCATATTTGTCAAAATGCTTCTTGATTCAGGAAATACTACACACGTGATATTAGTCTGCACAGGAGTGAGTGAAATGAAAGTTTATTTGCTTTCAGCGTGAGATTACGGAACAAGCGAATTGATGCGTAAAGCCCAATCACAGGCATACACCAACCCATCTGCACTCTCACCTCGGCACAGTCCTCTCTGGGGGTCTCCTCCAGCCCCGAGATGGCAGCGTAGCCCCTTGATGTGATCGCAGGGCTGAGCAGAGCTGCAGTCTTCATTGAACTGCCTGGCGCATATTTTACAGCAGCCGCAGCGGTCGCTCACCCAGCTGACACCCGCTGGACACACTGGAGACGAGGCAGCACAGGAGCACACAGGTGGGCATTCGTCATCTGCCTAAGGAGCAGGGTCAGAGGTCAGCCAACAATTTACAGTACTGAAAGAAACACGGAAGTGGGTGTTGAAATCCTGACGAGAGCGCGGAACACAACAACTCACCATCACCGCAGTGCTGCAGACCACAAACAAGGTGGAAAAGATCCGGCGCAAACTAACAGTGCAGTAAAGCATCCTGGGTGCAGTTTGGACTACAGTAAGTTCGAAAAGAACGCGATTTAGAAGACAGCTGTGTCCAAAGTGGAGTGTTGTCTTGTTGGCCAGCTCTGGAGTAAGACATCCACAGGATCCTCGCAATAAAGTCCACCAGTCAGCTCCACTATTTGGCTAACTGTCTGCCCGGCTCGACCTCATGAAGAGGTTCCCCCCAACAGGGACTTATAGACACACATGGCCACACCCCCTCCGTAAGATCATCAGCACGACGGAGGCAGAAGGTGGGAGTGACAAAAATGTTTTCAAATCACTGTTTGACTTTAGCTTGTTTACACTTGAATCTGGATTGATGTCACAATTTAACCCCACCCTGTCAAATGTGTCGGTTACTGAGGTAACCCTGAGCGCTCGAAGAGCCATCTCGTCAAAGATGACTGAAGTCATGAAAACAACAGGTGTAATGGAATCACGAAAAAGGAAAACATACTCCATCACGCTCGCAGCTTTTAACAGGGGGATGGCCTGAAATGGAGAAAGTCCCTGTGAACAACACCACGCTGTGCTGTGGGACTACAGCTCAGGACATCCTGTGTTAGCCCATCCTCTTTCCGAACGGGCCACATTCCAGGAAATACAAGCCTAATCTCGAGTTCTCATGAGCCGCAGGAAAAAGTCAGCATTCACTTTGTCACCCATCGGGTAAGTGATAGAAATTCATCACCTGAAGCGATAGATCTATCTTTGCTCCTTCGGAGTGTCTGTGGTCCAGACGCGGCTCATGTGAGAGCGCTTTGCAGTCTCTCTTGACTGCTACCAGTTCTTTGACATTGGTTCAGTGTGTCTTTTCGCATCCTGTTGACTTAAACTGTTTGCTATTGAACTTGGAAGCAGCGGTTGACAAAATCACCTCACCACAAGATCAGAATTTTTAGCCATCAAGGACAAAATACAACACCCACATTAGCACATGAAAAGAAGCCCAACTAGTAAAACCTTGAGGGTGCCGATGCATTCAAACTTGTGTCTTCTAAGTTTGAGCCACTACACACCACTTGACTTCCAAGAGCAGGTGCTGTCACTCAAGTCCAAAGTGGTTGTGTCGTGGTGGGACGACACACACCACAGTGCGCAAACTTACTTATTATACAAACAACCTGACAGCTGTGCTGAGAAACCACTGGGACGCTGTGGGGAATGGGCAGGTGGGGGGCGTCTGGCTGGGGTGAGGGATTGATGGCCAGCACCTTGATAGCCAACAGAAGGGAGAAAAGCAACCGTCTACATTCTTTAAATTCCTGGCCCACAAAGGCAGGATGTGTGTACTGGCCATGCTGCGTCATGCCGGAGCAGAAGGGGAGTCGAAAAAAGGAGGGGGCTGGCAGGGGTGCCAATTTGGCAGCCTGCTGTCTGGCCATGCGCCAACCATTGTTTACGTGCGAGAAACCATATTCCCAAACATATGGAGGTCAGAGGTTGTGTGCTATTGATAAGACTGAACATTTCGGTGGGTTGACGTAGGGGCAGAGAGCATACTCCCGATATTTTGGTGAAAATCTGGAAAAACGGACTTTCCACTTCTCAGATTCATATTAGCCCGTCAGTCTATTGTCTTCTGTAAATTAGGATGCAGCAAAGAAAAAAAAAAACATTTATAACAGTCTGTACTCCACAGGGTGGCATTGCAGTTAAGATGGACACTATAGCATTGCTCAAACAACAAAGCTGATAATGTCTTTTGCCCAATATCATTACAATTAAGCAAGCAAGTCGGTTTCACTTTCATCCATCCATATTGAGCTAAAAGTAAAAGAGGAAATGCAGAATGTAATTGCTACTTGCTCAAATGAACAAAACTCACATTTTACTTCAGCAACAATTTCAACGACTTATACGGTGTGATCTGTGCGAGACTGTGTGCTTGTACACGTTTGTGAGTCCCGTGTCAGGACTTCACCATCAGAATTGACATCTCTGACAAATTCCTCATACCAGTGTCCTTACAAAGCATGCACATCATGTTCATACCGCACAGAGTATTAGATGTCATAGATGGTTGTGAGCATATTACATCATGAGTTGTGTCGTCGCATGCGCTTTTGAGGTAAATCAAACGGAAGAAATGGTCAACGAGTGGGCCTTCTGTTTGGGGTAGATGCAGGTGTGGCAGTCGGCTGCTGTCTAAGTAAAAGGGGCAGTGGCAAGTCGTGGCCTGCACATTCCTCCGCTGCATCTAATACGAGCGATGACAGCAGGGAAGAATAGAGCACCAGTCGTTGCACTGTTAGTACCATATTGGCCCGAATATAAGACGGCCCTGATTATAAGACGACCCCCTCTTTTACAAGACTCAAGTTTGAAAAAAGACTTTTTGAACACCAAATTAATTTTTATACAGAAAATAATTGCAGTACATCTGAAACAAATCATTATAACAATATATTTGAGAGAAAAAGCATCTTGAAGTTTACACCATAACTTCTACTCAACTGCCAGTTAACCTGGCCGATCTTCGACCCACTTTTCTCCAGATTGTCGCTACGTTTCTCCATTTTCTTTTATCCCTTCTATTATTTTCTTCTCTTTCTTTCTTACTGCTATTTTTTTTTCTTCTTCGTGCTACCGCTATTTTTATTTTTATTCTTCGTGACAGGGGTTCGCTTTGGCCTGGGGAGCCAAGTTCAGCATTTGCTTCAATGATATCTGGCGCCATCTAGCGTCGTAAATGGGTATAATGTCTAGACCCCGAATATAAGACGACTTATTTCAATGCAAAAAACACCGTCTTATATTCAGGCCAATATGGTAAAACTCGACGTCCTTTGTTTGGTCACATATCGGAAAGTAGGCTACAGTTACTGATTTACACCGAGGCGGAGTAATTTGCTAATTTATGACTGCTAACTTGATCATTTTGAAAAAAAGCAAGAAAGAAAAATAGAGTTCAAAAGAAAGCGCAACAAGTTACTAAAAGTTCTTCTAATTCATCATCATCGGAGAAGCAGATTTGAGCTTTAAAGAAAAGAATTCTGCAGCCTTTCCCCTCCATGAATTTTGAGGTTTCCTAAATGGCATCCTGCATATTTAGCACTGTAGAATAAACAAAGTGGCATTTCAAAGGAACTTTAGTGGGGCAGCTGCCGGAATGGCTGACTAACACACAGACTTCCCTGTTAGCAGTGGAGGAAAGGTGCCACCACTACAGAGCGTTGCCTGTGATTCAGCGAGGAAAATGTTATCACAGTAAATGCGTAAACACAAAATGTTCCAGGGCTCCTCTTCGGGAACTAGGGCGCAAACACATAAAAGCCCACTATGCCCTCGTGGTGACTTGAAAGTGCTTCACAGCATATAAAAAAAAAAAAAATGAAGTCACATTTGATCGAGACATGACAGTGCAGCTGGTGGAACTGTCACTAAAGAGCCGCACCTTATAGGCTACCGTAGGGTTGTATAATTTGGAACAACACTAAAATTCTCTGCCCAAAGCTTTTCATGCAGCACATATCACCGAGCTGTCATGACGTGAGCAAATCACGTCATTGCATGAGTGTGACCTCTTCAGACAGCATCAAAAGACGAACTCGTGTTTTGCTTTTCCTTTTGCCTGCGTGTACACGATCAAGTGTTGCAGTGAGCTGTGCGTGAGCAAGCAAGCTTCCTTCCCTCGCCTATCTGCACAGTCATCACATATGAGGTGCTGCTCTAAAACGTTTGTGCTGAAAATAACGGCAACACTTTGTCACAGTTAGCTTCAAACATCCATCCATCCATTTTCCGAAACGCTTTGTCCTAGCTTCAAACAATGTTTGAAAAAAAAAATTATGTGAATTTTGGTGAGTCTAAATATTAACCCTTTCGAAGACAGCAATCACTACAGTGGACAGCTAACCATGTTAGCAGGTTACAGGGTGCATGAAAGGGTTAAAAGTTACACCCAAATGGTAAATGTGAACTCTAAATGCTAACTATGAAAATAAATATTTTTTACTTACATTTTGCATGCAATATGCTCCTTGGCTTTATCACACATTAAATAAAAAAAATACAAATAAATAAAATAATATTTCCGACTTAGAAGGGAGAATCATAGTAAGAAAACACACAAAATAGTGAGGTAAAACTGCAAGAGATGTAGTTGTGGTCACAAATGAAAACCCGTGATACAGTAAAGTTGCTTTCACCAAACTGCGAAGTAGCGAGGGAACATTAAGTATAAATATTAAAGACAAAATCTAAATATTAAGTCTAAATGTTGAATCTATACATATGCATCCACTTGGACTGTAGAAATTTAACCGTACAAAAATAATAATAATGTTGACTCCAAATATATGTTTGAATGTGAGAAATATTTAACTCTTTTGCAAATTTAAACTTCCAATAACAGAAGAATTGAAATAACAAAAAAACAAAACAAAAACAAAACAGGTCAGAGTTGGTTTATAGACCCAAACAACCACAAAAAAAAACCAAAAACAAAAACATTTTACCCAGGAAAAGGGACAACTGAAAATAGATCAACTGCCTGAAAATAACGTTTGGGAAAATTTGAAGGATACTTTGAGCCAGCTACAAGGAAGGCTTATTTTGACAGGTGTGTCAGTTTGCCTTGCATAAAGGCAAGATGCTACCCTGATAATATGCATCCTTATCTGTTATAATGCCCATAATTATAGATTGTGAACTCTCATCTGTTAAAATGTATATCAGTAACTTAAATGATAGAGGGGGCCACAATTTAATTATAACTTGCTGATTTTGGAAGCAATTTTCATGCGGTTTGTTTTGTTGAAAACACCAGACGTGGCTCCAAAACACAAAAAAGGCTGTGTTGAAAATGTTTCTTTGCTCAAAAATATATACTGGCAAGGAAATAGTAAACTGAAAAACAGCCACCAGTTAGGTTCGTGAGACCCACATTATGTTACTATTAAATAGATTCGATATTAAACTGTATAAAGGTAAAGTTATTTTACGAAATGGCGCCACTTTGTAATTGTAATGATTTAAGATATAGTACAGTATAAACGCACAAGGCTAATGTTGTTGTAATGTAATGCTAATAATATTCATTTTTTATAAGCTTGGTCTCACCCCCCCCCCCCCC
>CAAKHF010023576.1:0-13654 GCA_901007745.1 Hippocampus kuda | reverse complement strand
GTGTGTGTGTGTGTGTGTGTGTGTGTGTGTGTGTGTGTGTGTGTGTGTGTGTGTGTGTGTGTGTGTGTGTGTGTGTGTGTGTGTGTGCGCGCGCGTGCGGGTGCACGCGCTGGAGTTAGCTCACTGTTAAATCTATTTATATGAGAGGTAGATGATCTTCCACTCACAGATGAAGGCAGGCCAGGAGGGACCTTGCGAACCTTTTTTGTTTGTAGAGGATCTGTGGGAAGAGATGAAAGCGCATTTACTCAAACAAAAACAAGACAGTACAAATGTGTTCCAAAAAAAACACAACTATAGAAAACCAACTCCAGATAAAAGACAAGAAAACAATGTTTTGGGTGACTTTAGTGAAGGTGTTGTTTTGGTACGCGATAGTGAGTATAGTTCATAACCATCAGTCATCATAAATCCCAATAATCTACTCTTTTCATTCTTAATGACTAACCTTTTAAGGGAAGCTAAGTATAACAACTTCATGGAAAAAAAATTCAATGAGATATATTTCAAGGATATGCCTTTAATGCAGTACAGTAATCCCTCGTTTATCGCGGTTAATGGAGACCAAAACCACCCGCGATAAACGAAAATCTGCGAAGTAGCGACCAATTAACATATACAGGTAATTGTTTTTTTTTTAAGTCCGCAAAAAGTCCGCAAACGGTCTGCAAGAAGCTGCAAAACAACAGCGAGTCACATAGAGCAACATATACAGTACTGTACTCCATGTGAATGAAAAAAATTTTTTTTTTTTAATGAATGTTTGAAAAAATCCGCGATGCACTGAAGCCGCGATAAACGAACCGCGAAATAGTGAGGGATCACTGTATACTGGTTCATCGCATAGAACTTTTTTTTTTTGTGGCATAAGCCACATCAAGGAATTTATATTTGGTTCAATAAAATATTTTGCCTAAAGAGGAGTTGGGCATTTAATCAAATCTTTGATGAAAGTGGTACTGACCAATGGGCGGAGGGTCCTGTAAAGGACGTCTTCTGGGATTAGCTGCGCTGAACGAGTAGAACGAAGCGGCTGATTTTGCCGATGTCGTCCCTGAACTAGGACTTGTCACTCCCACGTCTGAGCGTAGAGATGGCTGTGAGAGAAAAAACATGGAAACGACAACTTTAATTTTCAGTGTTTGCCTCCCGATATCAAACACGTTTATGCTCTATGGCAGAATTAAGGTGTCTCCTTGGACTGGTCAACAGAAAATTGCACGACCCAGAGGATTATGCAATAATCGGAACCACTCTAACCATACAATTTTATTTAGTGCCAGTTTCATCCAATAGCTTTCTGACCCAAACAACCTAAGCAGACGGGGTTAAAAGACCAATTAAGAGCTTGGTCCAATGAAAGTAATCAACTACGGACAGCCTCACGATGGCGAGTACAACAGCAAGCTATGTTTAGTCGTTGGTTTGCCAACTAGCACACGTGCCTCTGGGAATCCCCTTTCCGGGCTGACGACTGACACACTGACATGTTTGAACTTTCTGGTGGATAAACTGGTAGTTAAATACAGCTTAGATTTCATTACATGGGCACTAAAGGAGTGGAAATAATTCAATTAAAAACTGTTTGTGTCGTGTAGGCAGTATGTCCCATCTACCTCATTTCAAAGGAATTACATATACAGTGTCTCCATGCAAAATGTAGGTCACCAAAACTATTGGACACGGTGACAAAAATGTAATCCAAAAGGAACAAACTGGCTCTGTAAAATGACAAGCTGTCACAGATGTCACATCACTGACCCGTTTGTGCTCTTGGCTTTGTTCAATGATATTGAACCATTGCCTCAGCACAGTCTGCTCTCACTCTCCCGGAGAAAATCACTGAAGAAGACTCCAAGACTAAATCGAGGCCATGCAATGCATTCCATTGAATAGGAATAATACATATTTTGGAGTGAAATGGATCTGTTTACAAATACAAGTGATGCCTGTTCACAAATTAATGTGTAGTGGAAGTGAGGTGCACCTGAGACTGACAGGCAGAGGCGAATGAACAAGACAGTGCAAATCAATCCACCGCAGGACTTCTTTTGAAGCACGAGAAGTCATTAGCCATGTCAGGCAATTGGCAAGTAGCCATGTGGCAAAAGGATCAATGATCTAATTCAATTATTTGGATTAAAAACCTGGCAAAACACCAGCTGAAATGTTAGAAGTGTAAAGTAGGCTAAAAATCAATCAGGACCGAGTCTATTGCATACATATTTACATGAAAATAAGGAAAACAAAAGGTGTTCCTTTGTACCACAGTTCTGCAAGTCCCCAACTACAATATGGAACTCACCTGACAGCCGGATGCTCCAGTATCCCTTGCAAAGGCATGTAACGCAACGCTCTCTGATTTCGCTGAAAAAGAGAGTGGATTGTTATCTTAACCGTGGCGCAACTGTGAAATGAACATGATTAGAAACTGATCAGATGCAGAATAATTGAATCGGTCAAAGCATAAAGGAACTGCTGCTTCCGCAACAGCTCCAGTATATTTGAGCAGTGACAATATCGATGCAAATCCATGATCTATGATTAATGTATTTATCAATGCCCACTATTCCACTAAAGATAAAGATATGTACAGAACCTAATGAACAATAACATGAAAATCAACAAGAATTAAAATAAAACAATTGAGTTGAAAGTGTTATAGGTCATATTAATGATGGAAAAGCCTTTCAAATGATTTACCTTGGGTTTCATTTTTTTATACCACAAAATAGCCACTGCACAAATAAACTAGCAGAAGATGAAACATCTAATTCTGAGCAATGACATTTGGAGCTAGTGTTTACTCAATTTATGACTGAATATTGCATTCTGTAGGTGTGATATAGTCCTCAGAGGATGCATCACACGCAGCTTTCAAGGGAGAAATAAAACCAACAAACACATAACCACATTAATCATACGCAATTTCTACGCTCAGCAGATCTAGTCCCCTGAAAAAAAAAAAACAAACAAACAAAGCACACAAACAAAGCTCAGTGAGCTCATACATGAGCAAGATGAACAACTTGATGTGGCATCATATTCGCCAGAAATCCAAATACGGTCTTACAAGCACAAAGTCGGGACTAAATTCTGTTTACGCTACAGTACAGGTGATTATTTTGGTGAGCTAAAAAATTGCATTGGGTGAATGTTTTGTTCCGCAAAGATGGATCTGAACTGAACATTGCATCACAAGCACAGGTGACCAGAGGCTAATACATCATCTGAGCAGTTCTCCAGGGGAAAAGTTAAAATGCGCGGACTGGACTACATCTCAGAACACTTTGAGAGAAGATGGTTTATCTTACAAAGCCGCTTCTCTTGTAACAATATGATGCATTTCTAAGCCATCGCTCTGGAAAAAGGATTAAGTTGTCGGATACTACCACCTTGCACTATCGCTGGAGGAAGATGAAATATCTCCTTTCACCGAACTTTTATTTAATTATATCCGCTCAGCAAATACCTGCGGATTCTTTAGCTGGATTCACCGTCATTCAATAAAAGTCCACAGAGGTTGGAACCTGGTCCAGTTCCGACTAAAGTATTCATTGACAGCACGTTTTGTCAAACCGACCGGTGTCTGATGTGAATAATTGATGCTCAGTGCTGCAGTTCCAGGCCCCACACTTTCAAACGCCCACTCAGATCATACAACAGGACGTATTCCCAAATCCACTCACGAAGCAATAACACCTCAACTTTGTATAAACACGGGTCAACCTGGGAAATGCACATCCGGCGAGGTTCCATAAATATTTACAGCAATGATGCTGTCAGTGTTTACTGATAATGTAGCACAGTTTGCACTAATCGTTGGCCTGTAGGGTTGATTATCTAGTTTTGCAAAACAAATGACAACCACTGTTTGCTGCCCAATGGAAAGCATGAATCTCCAAAATATATTGGGGGAAAAATAGAATTGTTTTCTACATATTGTCAATGTGGAATGTCGGCCATGCTATGTCACATTTCATTGGTGGGTTTTTGTCAGGAGCAACAGAACCCTCTATTAGTAGTATTTCATAAAAACACTATAATAAACTGTTATTAGAAATGTAACACAATACATTATTTTGGACATACATTTTGGGGTGGGGGGCAGCAAGGTAATAATGGATAATTGTGAGACAGCTGAATGTTTATATATATTTTACATTAAAATCAGTATAATTACCGTAGTTTTCATCATATGGGTCACACTTTTTTTTTTCAAGGTTTGGTTGGTCCTGCGATTTATACTCAGGTGCAATTTGTACATTTAGAAATTGGAGCTCGGAAAGGCAACCAAAATTCCCATTGCCTGACAGTTTTATTTTTGGTGCATTACCGCCGGTAGCCACGTTCTTTAGCATATTAAAGAAGGTGGAATGAATAATCATTTACAGCACTAAAAAGTACCATCACCTTCTAGGATTTTACCTTTGACCACAATGTGATACGAGAGTCTAGTTGAGTTAAGCCATTTTTAAATGAAAAAGAACATATTTTCCGTAGTTAAAAGTGGAAGTTTTGAAACCAACCAGAGCCCGTTCGCTGCTGTCAAGACAGAAAAAATTCCCTCTGACGCTCTCACAGCACTCTGAGAGTGCGCGTGTTCGGAGAGGCAGAGTCCAGGTGAAGCCTGGCCCGGTGAGTGATGAAGAAGTGAGTGAATGATAGTGTGGAGTTGGATGTTGTGAGCTCAGGTTAGGTGCTGGCTGCTAACTGGCTAACCATTAGCCAGCTTGCACCGTAGCAGATTGTGTTTGAAATGTACTAATTACAGTACGTGTTTGTTGCCATGAGAGGGCGGCTCAACAGCTTGACTTGAAAGTATGATTCGTTTTACATAAATTTGAGTGTCCAAATCCAGTGCACTAAGTTAGAATCAATCACACAAGGGAGATGAACTGTCCTAAAATGTGTCTAAACAAGCAAGGGAAATAGTTTGTGGGTTTGAAAACAAGATTTTCCAAATCCACCAAAGCTCACGACATTGTGATTGAGTAATCTTGTACCGTCGCGCTTTTGGCGTAAAAATGTATTTGTGCAGATAACAAGATGAAGCAATGGTAACATCAGTGGTACACGAGATCACAACATATATGAGGATAACAAACGCAGACAAAGAGCACCAGAAAAATCTAACGTAGTGGACATGGCAGCCCATTTTTAACACTGCACCCTTCTTCCTCCCCACAATTGATAAATCAGCTGCAAGAAGAGAAGGATGGAACGGGACCAAGTGGCAGAGTGCCGGCAAATTAACCCACTACGCCACGTATAGAGGTCACAGATTAACAGATCTCTTAGTTAATTTAGTTCGCTCCCGTGCAGAATCTCTGACCTTTTTATCTTATCTTGAATCTTTTTCGCGTCCTTCCACTAATATATATGGATTTGACTTCCTACATCGGATCTGCCCTCTGAGGGGAAAACTACAAAAAAATAAACAGTGGAAGTTCTTACATCTGTAGCTGTATTTCTACAGAAACAACAGGAGATACAATTCCTGTCAAATGTGCAATTGGCTTATGACATAGTTGAAACTTTACATGTCAGGCACACAGAAATGGAAATGATAAGCCCATGCATTGATTTCAAGCATATCTATTTGATTTCTAAACTTTTTATCTCGAATAAAAAACATGATGTACGATCACAGAAGGCTACAATATTTTATCATGTATTTTAGTTCCACTTTGCTTTGCCAAAAAAAAAGCAAAAAAACACCCAAACACAGTGTATGATGTATATCCTTTCCAAAAAAAACCCCTACTTTTTGCAAAAGCAAAATACCTTCCAAAAAATGTTCAACAACAATTTTAAAATACAGAATACCAACAAGCAATCATTAAACTCATGAAAAATCAATCTAAAATATAGTAAGCAAAGCTACGAGGGGAATCAGAATATTACTTAGAGAACTGAAGTGGAATAATTATGGAAGTGATATGGATTCATGAAACTCATACTGTGACTTGCTTCTTATTTAGATCGTCTTACAAGTGACTGAGGACAGGCAGTGAAGTAAAAGTATTTAAATCAATGGGGCCTTCATTATGCATAGTCACCACGTAGCACCTAAAACGTTGCTCATTTTGACAATTATGATTTTAAATAATCTCAATCGTTGAATGTTTTCAGAATGTTCTGAACCCCTGTTTCAAAGACATTGGTGTATTGAACAGTAAAATGGGGTGCAGGCAACTAAACCTGACAGTGGAGCGAGCTCCAATTTCTAAGTGTCCACCCCACTGCACACTTTGTTTTCAAGCAAACGTACTTGTTGGGAACATAGTGTAGCCTTAAGTCATCAAACTTGCGATGAAATGACTGGTTTCAGACAATTAGTGCACTCCATTTTAACTAAATTAGTTTAAGACTCGATTAATCGACAAGCAGCTCCATACTTTCAACAGAATACTTAATGATAAATGGATGATGGCTGCGCCAATCCCTCATAGCAGTATTTACCAGTAGAGGTTCACTGTCGCTGAGCTTAGGAGTCATTATTATGTGAGGAGATAAACAAAACCGACGGAAAACCCACTAAAAAGTAATGGCCTTAATAATTGCACAGTAGTAGCAACCTTATTTGTCTCCCACAGCGCACCCACAGTAGAAGGCATGGCGTCATCTGAGTGATGAGTCTGTGCCCGGTTCTAAAGCTAAATATAGCACTTTATGTTGCAGCTCAACTATTGTTTCCACAGACCTCAGAAGATTTTTTCCTCAAGCGTTGAGACTATTGCCGTTTCTTGTACACTACAGGCTGCTGTCGTGACTCTTTTATCAAAAGTGGCTTTAGTTGTCATGTGTTTAAGCCGAGGGCAAAGCAAATGTTCACCTCACATTACTGTCACATTTCACGCCATCTCCAGTGAATGATGACAAAAATGTTGATGGTGAAATTGGAATACGGTACATAAAAATAACTCGCAATGTCAGTGTTTACACTTAATTAACATTTTTGGGGGCAATATATATTTAGAGAAAGGATTTCGAATTTGCGGTTTGGCTTTCAAATTAGACGATCTGAACACAGAGTACAGGGAAAAATAAAATTGAATTAGTTGCTGAACAGTCAAAGCCAACCAGTCTTTCGGTGTGCTCATCGATCTCAGGTCTGCGCCGCAGCACAGTGTGGCATTCTATTGAGCCACACATATTTTGATAACACGAGAGGTAGTGACCCAAGAGCCCCCAGGGATCAATTCAAAACCCTCACCACAAAAACAAGCAATTAGAGCGCATGCTTCACCGCCCGGGAGATACATTCCGAGAGCTTTTTTTTTCCCATCAAGTGATCGAGTCAATTTTCCTTGCGCAAAGGAAAGCCAAGATCATGAAAACAAACATAACAGCAAGATGAGTAAATGTTGTTCGTGTAGACACCGCATTAGCTTAAACACACATCAGCTCAAATGCTTCCTTCACTGTTCTCGCATTTGGTGCTTTTGATACGCAATGTGTGTTGGGATCCGTTTTGTAGCACTCTAAATAATTACAAAAAAAGCACTATAAAATTGACAATTGGGATGATACGTATTGCTTTTAATATCTACCATGATAGTTCGTCCCATGACATTTTAATGGCTCCTCTGATATTTTAACAATCAATTTGGTTGATGTCGGTGAGGCTGACTGTCAAGACAAGGAAGCTGCAAATGAACTGACCATTGGGATTAATACAATTGGCTCAACTAAGCTGAATATAATTTAAAGTCCAATATTTTACAACCCATGAAAACTGCGAAACCACCCAAGTCGAATGGCCCTGAAGTCATACAACTTTGGAGTTCAATCAAATATTTCTGGAAAAATAAGGATGAAAAAAGTAGAAAAAAATAGAAGACATCATCAGAGACATCATAAAAAATACCAGCAAATCTTGCAAGACTGAACATTAAATATTAACCCCACAAGTACTCAGTCCTGCAACTTTTTGTGATTTTGTGGCAGCAAAATGGTACAAATGATGGAAAAGACTCAATTATATTTTGACTAGAGAACTAGGAAATAAACCTTTCTTCATTGATTAATTGAGTAAAATTGATTTTGCATTATTCAACACAATAATGTGCATGTAAGGCGCAGGGATTATTATTGTTTATTTGGGGTCATCATCCTCGTTATAATGTATTATCTATGGCTTAGAGCAGGGGTGCCCGACCTTTTTTGACCAAAGACCTACTTTTTAATCAACCAACCTCTCGCGACTCACCCATTACTGCAAGTACCGCATTTTTTTTAAATACTTTTTTTGTGAAAGTGAGACAAAACTATACAATATTAATAACACGTGCACAAACACATAAATCCCCTCGCCATTTCCCTCTACCCTTGCGATCGACTTGGGACCAGTCCACGAGCTACCAGTCAATAGTGATCGACATATTGGGCACCCCTCACTTAGAGCATGCATGGCTTTAAAAGGTGTGGCCTGGTGAGTGACGTGGTCGTCAATAAATGAGAGCATAGAGTTGGTTGGCTATTTTAACCCATAAGGCTTTATGTCTTGACAGACTTGTTGTGAATTCTGGCCATTAGCTGCTTGCTTCTGAATGTGCTTGTTATGTGTTTATTTTCTTAACGTTTGATCAATTATGTGATTAAAAGTGCACCGGGGTCTGTGTCTATCCTTGACCACTTGTGGAGGTTCTACAATATGCATCAGACGAACTAATATCGACACGTTA
The DNA here is from genome assembly GCA_901007745.1 of Hippocampus kuda. Classification (NCBI taxonomy): domain Eukaryota; kingdom Metazoa; phylum Chordata; class Actinopteri; order Syngnathiformes; family Syngnathidae; genus Hippocampus; species Hippocampus kuda. The sequence goes on along the minus strand of CAAKHF010023576.1, from coordinate 4,964 downwards.
GCTTGTGTCGGTGATCGTAGACCTCCTGTTGTGGGATCATTGTATTTTATTTTCCTTGATAAGTATAAAAAGATCCCAAACTTTGGACAACGTCTGTCTTTTATGGACTCTACCCTCCTATAAGTTATTCCTAAACAGAGTGATGCGTGCCACTGGAGAAGCATTAGCTCATGTGGAAAAATTATTCCTGCGAAGCATTGATGCACAGATTTAGCTTTGAGCTTTTTTTTTTTTTGCAATTGCAATTATTTTTGCAATTATTCAACTTATTTGATTCATAGCAGACCTACTAAGTATGTTAAAATGTGACTGAAAACCATTTAAAACTCTACATATCATACAATTACTGTGTATAAAATGGTTTTCATTCACAGTATTATAACTTTCAAGAAGACAAGCCCTTGCTTCTAAGCACTGACGTATGAAACAATATCTCTTTATTCAGTGAAACTGTGTTAGATGGATATACTGTCCCAGTCCCCTTACCTTTGAAAATAGCTCTTTTGTTTACTTCCCTATGTACAAAGCTTTTTGATGCTTCTCCCAGCTCTGTTAGAAAATGAAAGCTGACTGGATTAAAGGTTAGGTCAATGTGGACATGCAAGCAGAGGAGGGAGGTTGGGTACCACCAAATCAGCTTCTTCTCAGAAATCCAGCCGAGCACTGAGACTACATGTAGGATGGAGAACGATGAGCTAACAATACTGAGCAAACACATCTCCTTTGCCATAAGCTCAACATCAATTTCTGTATACGGCCTTGTCAGTGGTAGCTTATTCAACACAGCACGATCAAATGTTAATGAGTTGTTGAAATGCCACTGATTATGAGGTACCATGATGATAAATACAACTGCTGAAGCAACCTGATGTGTAATTAGCCATTAGGTAGAACAACTAGATCAATTTAAGAAAAAAAAGATCAGGGTTAAGAGAAATCAAGCCGGGGGAATGCAGGAATGAGAAACAAAATAACAAGGGCTGTTGCATTAGCGTCCGATAATCAACACAGATGGAATTTAAACCCATCTGGTAATTGACATGCATGAACCTTTACATGACTGTTTGATTCTTGATACCGGCAATCGTGGTTTTTCATCTGTGTTGAGAGGTAGTGGAAACTGATCTAGTCACCATTTTTTGGGGGTTGCTTAAGTGATTCGAAGACTTAATGTGCAAATCATCATTATTCGTCATTTCACTGCACTAAAAATAACACATTAGGCTTGGGGGTATGAAAGATTATCTCCACTGCTCATAAAGGTATTCAATAAGTAGAGCTGCATGGGCGCTGGAAAAACGGCTTACTTCCTTGGAAAAATCCATTTCAGTTACATGTGTGGATGTTCTGATTGTATTTATTCAGATAATCAAAGCTTGGTCAATTTATTCATTTTTTTCCCCCAAATGTTAAAAAGAAAAACAGGGAAGTGGAAAGGGGGAAATATTTTCATGTGGCCTTTGCTTTTTTTCCCAAGCCCGACTATTCTCCTGCCTGTGCTTTTTATTCACAAATGAGGGGAAAAAAATGCATTACTGTGGACCAGATGGGAACATTCCACATGACCAAACCAATCAATCACATTGGTGGGACGCAGGTGTGACACAGCCGCGCAGCAACACACCATTTCACAGTCTATCAGGCACAAACACATGGTCACCAATCAATGGCACCCTGAGGATCCATGAGGAGGGGTGCTTCTCAAAAGCCGCATAGGTTCATGGCTGATGACTTCATAATCACACATCCATTCTCTTAAGAGAAGAGAGGCGATGCACTTCCTAATAACGTCTCCCGCCATGCGAACACCAACACTGTAATGGATGCCGCTAACATGTTCCCCAGCATCCCTTTACCAGCTGTCCGAGGGAACCAGTGCGCATTTAACAAGCTGAGAACACTTCTCCCAGCTGGATATTAGAATCCAGTCAGCATGAAACATCAAGTATGCGTCAATGTTTGGTATCACATGCCAAACAACTGTTGGACAGCCAAACAACAGAGAACTGAGGTGAAGGACAAATAGTGAGACACACATGGCTTTGGAATGCGGTTCCAGCTTTGAGCACAAGGGATACATTTCAAGCAATGCACGAAACACAAAAACAGCTTTGAGTGGGAAACCCGGGATCATTGATTCCAGTATATGCCATTTGCTTGAAATACCTGCAAAGACATCTCAATTAATGCTGTTACGGAATTGTGGCCAATTGCAGTGTAGTCAGCGGTTCACATACAGTACATGACTCATGCCACTCAGTGACCGGTTCATGATGCCCGCGATTGACTGGCAAATTGTTGAGCGTGCCTTTCACAGTAAGTCAGCTGGAAAAAGGCTCGCCATGACCCAGAACAGAACAAGCAGAATAGAAAATGGATAAATATAGAATTGTGAAAAGATATTATGTGTGAGTATTTGAATGTACAGTACCGAAACTAAGCATGGCAATGTTTGATCGCCCCATGCACCCAAGTATTTTGGCACCAGAGACTCTCCACGCTTTGCTTTCTAGGCACACACACATATGAAATTATAAATATGGTAGTTGAAACACAATACATTTATACCACAGATGCTGTAATGGTTGAGTTTAGCTGCGTCATATTTCTATAAGCTGGTGCATTTTTGACTGGCTGTTACATCTGCAACGTTGTAAGGTCATTCACCAGTGATTCCAATTTGAAATCACAGCAAAACTAGTCGTTGATGGTCAGCCGCACATGAAAACGAGTTGTCCGAACCCTCATACAGCACCACAGTTTAGTGTTGCGCAACTTGGTGTGCAGTATTACTGGCAGGACATAAAGACTTTTACAGGGCAAAATTGTTGCCGTCAAATTTGAGCCTTCCACCAAACAAAGGAGCATTTTCTACAAAACCTCTGTTATAAATCACTTTGAGATCACTGAACAAGGCTACCCTCATGAGAATTTTGTAGGTTGTCCGACTGAACGTAATGCATTGTCGTTAATACAGAACCCACATAATAACTGTTGTTATTTTATTAATGATTATTGTGATATATATTATGTCCTGGTGCTAACTCCCAAACTGCTTTGGCAAAATATAGCCTTCTGGTGGCTAAATATAGTGCTAAGCACAGCATGTCTGCCATGTTTGTGAAGTGCACTGCTGAAGGTGTTTGGAGACTCATGCAGGTGCACTGGTGCTCTTCTGGCTGGAATGATGACACATTATGGAAAAAAATACAGTATAACACTTTCTTTTTGGCTCATTTTCTACTATAAGAGAGAACATAGAGCAAAGTCCAATTTTTAAAAAAATGTTTTGCAGTGATTATTACCATCAAGCCGTGACCTCTGCAGCTGATTCCTAGAGACTCATTAAGTGATTATATCTTGGTCAAATCTCAGTTATTTCCACTATAAAGACGCAGCTCCTCCTCCCCCGAGGCCAATGGAGACTACAGCTGATCCTCTGCAGCTGGCCCGCCTCCCCAGTCAACTGCTGGGGGCCGGGGCCTGAGGAAGCAAAGGCCGGGTAGGGCCAAGATGGGCCAAGAGAGGCACGAGGGTGAGGACGTGCAAGATGTGGGCGGCATGGGGATGGGGGGAAAAGGGATTTGCGCTCTTTCAGCTCGTCGTCAGCTCTTCATGCTCCACTGACCTCAGTAATAGATAAGCACACCCTGCAGCTCAGCATAATGACCGGCTTCATCCTCGAAACTATATGGCACCACATCGCCCCATGCTCCATTTGCAACACTGTTCCCATCATATGAACTGGAGATATATATGTGCCTTTTGCACTTGTCACTAATAATCATTCATGCAAAACTCAGGTTTAACATGATTTCATGGAGGAAATCATGCAGGTATGGCAAATAAATGTAGATACTGCTTGTGTTTAAGTGATGAGCTCAAACGCAAATGTCACCAAGCGCCATTTAGACATAAATAAAGTCGCATGCATTAACAGGCTGCCCCTCATTGCATTGTTTGATAGTGCAGTTCCTAACCTTGGAAAAAATACAAATTGTCATCGGTTGCAGAAACCACCTAGCACCATACGTGTTTTAGTGTAGTTATCGTCATCTCCATTTAAACCATTCATAAGCTCATGCATATTTATGTCAATATAGGTCATATAAAACCTAATTTTATTCAACTAAAAAAAAGAAAGAAAAACGAGACACTTCAAGAGCCCAATGAAGTCTGACTGTGAGCATGGGTTGAGTTCTCTTTCTTTTGGTATTTTAGTGGATAGGCGTCAGTAAAAAGGGCAGTTTGTGCCAGTCTTCAATCGTTCCATTTGAATTCAGCACAGAAGAGGTACGCACAGTCTTTGACATTGTCGAAGCAGGAATGGACTCGCTGGAGTCCATGCAGAAGATCAGAGCAAGCAAAGTACGTTTATAACAGTGTTTCTCAAATAGTGGGGCGCGCCCCCCTGGGGGGGCGCGAGGCTTTGCCAGGGGGGGCGCGTTCGACCTCGGGGAACATGCTTTTTAAATTGTTTTTGTCCGAAAATAACTTGCCGTTGCACCTCCACTACGCTAGGGGGCAGTGGCGCTCTCATTGGCAGAGTTTGCGCAGGGGGCATTCTCAGGCAGGAAATATGACGAGGCGTATGTACAGCTTGGCTTCAATGTGCCTGCGGTGGCAGACGAGAGAAGGTCGATGTGCTTACTTTGTCCAAACGTTTTGGTCGCGGACAGCATGAAGCCAAATAAATTAAGGTGTCACGGAAAGACATTACACCACAATCACGCTGATAAGCTGCTTGAGTTTATTTTCAGCGAAAACGTGGCCAACGTGGTTACGGGTGCGGGGGCGGGAGACATTGAACACCCCGCTCGCCGCCGAGGTCGGCCGGCTCGCGATGGCACCGGCGGGGGAGCGGTCCCCGACGCCGGCCGCAGCCCGGCCCGGACTATGGGAGCGTAGGCTAGGCGGACGGGCCTTCGACGAGCGTGCGGACGCGCGGGGGTGGGTCGGCGGGG